>JAXIVJ010001803.1:0-122500 GCA_036785665.1 Chirona hameri
ATAAGTCATCAAATAACGCAGGTGCTCGCCAAAAACAAGCCCATATTCCTTCTAGGAGACACCAATTTTGACCTTCTTGACATCAGCAAGTCGGGAGTGAAAGCTTACAGTCAGATGCTTCAAGACTACAACCTGACTCAAATGATACAGTCACCGACACACCCCGGCACGCAACCGTCATTATTAGATCACTTAATCACAAACACTCCCAGCTTGACTTTCGACATCGAGGTGGTAGCATGCAATATAAGCGATCATGATATGATAACAGTGCAAGTAAAACGTGCAAGAGTGCGTAGACGGCCTACTGAAATCACTGTTAGATCAACCAGGGATTTATGTCCAGATGCACTCAGGCTCGACATGCTCCTGGATGATTGGACGCCTATCTATGAATCCACTGACTCACAGGAGAAACTCGCCAGGTTTTTAGAGGTGTGGGACAGAAACATCGACAAGCACATGCCACTAAAACGCATCCGTGTTCGGCACCCACCCTGCCCGTGGCTATCCAAAAATGAAGACCTGAGATCGAAAATGAAAGAACGTGATTGCGCAAGGAAGGTCAAAGACAAGCACCCGAATGCAGAGACGTGTACACGGTACAGGCAGTGTAGAAATGCTGTAAAACGAGCACAGTACATCGCATGCTCTACATACTTCAAAAAGAACTTCACAAACAGCCGACAAACTACCTGGCCCAACATCAAGCGATTCTTCATGGCCGGCAAGAAGCCCAAGAACGACGGAGCGGAGCCGCCTGGAGGGCCTAGCAAGTGGGTCGACAAGCTGAACAACCACTTCGCTTCGGTTGGTCCCACCGTAGCCAAATCTCTGTCAGCGGCCGCGTCTAATGGTGAGCGGCTGGGTCCGCACCCACCCCGAGTGTGTGCCAATGCGTTCCGAGTGACCCCTGCGACACTACCCGAGTTGTCAATGGCACTAAAAAGAATGGGTACGTCTCGCGCGTGTGGCACTGACGGTGTCACAATTCAGATGATACGAATGACGTTTCCTGTGATCGGACCACACTTGTTGAACGTGCTAAACTGCTCACTGGTAACTGGTCAGGTCCCCAAAATGTGGAAAATTGCTATTATACAGCCTGTCTTTAAGTCACGAGACCGCACAGACCCCAGTAACTATAGACCAATATCGATTGTGTCAGTCATAGGGAAGCTCTGTGAACGGATCGTGTGTACTCAGTTAGAGCAATTTCTGCAATCTAACTACATACTGTACTCGCAACAGTATGGCTTTCGTCAAAACCACTCAACTGAGCTTGCCATGTTGGATGCTGTCACGGGCATAACAAACCAGATTGATGCAGGACGGGTAGCCACACTGGTGACTGCCGACACGTCCAAAGCGTTTGATAGCGTACGCCATGATATGTCGCTGGATAAGCTCGGTTGGTATGGCGTAGACAGACATTGGTTTGAGGATTGGTTGTCGCATCGTTGTCAGTCTGTTCGTGGTGGTTCGTCGAACCTCGTGCCAGTTACTCACGGTGTCGTTCAGGGTTCGGTGCTTGGACCGGTTCTTTTCCTAATTTTCACCAATGATTTCGCCTCACATATTTCAGACAGTAAGGTCATTATGTATGCAGATGATACACAGTTAATCGACTCAGACGAACCAAGCAACTTAGATTTGCTTAAAATCAGAATTGAACGCACCTTAGCTACCGCTTTGACCTGGTTTACTCAAAATGGTCTGAAAATCAACCCATCAAAGACTGAATTTATAGTGTTTAAAACAAGACGTAGGATAATCAGCGAAATAAGCATCCGTTTTGGTGACCATACCCCTGTAGCTACTTCTAAAGCTAAAGTGCTAGGAGTCGTGCTTGATCCCGCCCTTACCTGGGAACACCACATATCATTGACCGTTCAGCGCTGCTATCAGGTGCTTGTAGGCATGTGCAGATTACGAAATAGGCTACCGCGTGAACTAAGGGTGTTCCTGATTGAAACATTAGTTTTCCCTCTCATCAGGTATTGCGCCTGCGTATGGGGTGGCGCGTGTTCCATTCAGAAGTGGAGACTGCAAAAAGTCGTTCATTTTGCAGCGAGAATTATTTCAAACTTGAAAAAGAGCGACCATATATCCGGAACACTGGCTGAGCTCGGATGGCCGTCCATTGACAACATGGTCGTTGATTCTGACATTACCCTGATAAATCGACTATTGGCCAGCGAGTATGCACCACCTGCGCTGATTGACCTGCTCTCTTTTCGAAGTGAGGTGACATTCGTCACGCTCATCTACGGCTCCCCTTTTTCAGCTCCCGCAGGTGCGAACGGAGCTTAAACGAAGGTCCTTCTCTTACAGAGCTCTTAAAAATTGGAATGACTTGATACCTGAGTACAGACAACACCAAATGAGATACGAAATTCAAGAGTGATGAATTGTTCTAAGAATGTTGTCTGTTTTCTTCGATGGAATTGTCAACATATCGTGTACCGGTGTTGCATGTTATATGCACTGTATGTATATCCTGTTCAATCTTGTCTTGATCAGTGTTTTACCTATTGTTACATGATCACAGAAAAGCCAGTACTCTGGAAGTGTTCAAATATATATATATATATATATATATATATATATATATATATATATATATATATATATATATATATATGAAATATGAATATATGAAATATATATGAAATATAGATATAGATATAGATATAGATATAGATATAGATATAGATATAGATAAAGATATAGATATAGATATAGATATAGATATAGATGTAATGTATCAGACATGATAGTTTTATTCGCAATCAATGACAACATTCAGAGCAAGTTCCTAAACAAACAGACGTTTCGACATGTCTTCGTCAGTGTAAATTATCAATATTTAAATTATAAAGACATTAGACACAAAGACATTAATACAAAGTCAAGCAAACACAATCAGCTTCAGGCAAACTAAGAGAAACATTACTTGCGTATTGATCTACAAATTCTAGTTATAACACGTTCCTAGTTTTGACACGTCCCTTCCATTTGAACATCTCCTAAAACTGAACCACAATGCACAGCGACAGGGCGACAGTGTTCATTTTACGTCTTCCTCTTCAATGCAATTTTCGCTCCAGATTTTGCCCAGGTAAAGAATCCAGGTTTTGTATTTAGTGTATCATCTAAAAGAATATGAGCAGCTCATATTATTTTAGATGATACACTAAATACAAAACCTGGATTCTTTACCTGGGCAAAATCTGGAGCAAAAATTGCATTGAAGAGGAAGACGTAAAATGAACACTGTCGCCCTGTCGCTGTGCATTGTGGTTCAGTTTTAGGAGATGTTCAAATGGAAGGGACGTGTCAAAACTAGGAACGTGTTATAACTAGAATTTGTAGATCAATACGCAAGTAATGTTTCTCTTAGTTTGCCTGAAGCTGATTGTGTTTGCTTGACTTTGTATTAATGTCTTTGTGTCTAATGTCTTTATAATTTAAATATTGATAATTTACACTGACGAAGACACCCTGTATGTCGAAACGTCTGTTTGTTTAGGAACTTGCTCTGAATGTTGTCATTGATTGCGAATAAAACTATAGATATAGATATAGATATAGATATAGATATAGATATAGATATAGATATAGATATAGATATAGATATAGATATATATATATATATATATATATATATATATATATATATATATATATATATATATATATATATATATATATATATATATATATTCATTATTTTCACACAATTTGCAATCATTATCTTACCAGGCCCGACCGGGCCTGGCATATTTACTTGTGTCCTAGCATATTTACTTGTATACTATAAATGTGAAACAATGAACAAACTATACTAACCCCCCCCCAAAAAAAAAAATCACAGCCACAGCAACAGTGTGTTGCTGTGTTAGTGAACCGCTGGTTAAAATATTTTTAAGCTGACCTGAGCTTGCGCGCATTACTTCAAAATTATCCGCCCAGGCCCGTCCAGAGCCCGGTGATTTCCTTGAAGTTGAGGACCGGCCCAGGCCCGGCCCATGGACCATAGGGCCAGCCCGGCCCATGGCGAACTCTGCTCTGAAGCTAGCAAACATTGCGTGGAACGGATCAGCAGCTTGTAATCTTTCCACATGTGCATTGAATCCCATTGCAGCCCGTCAGAATAGCCCTTGCTTAGTGGTCTCCTTGTTAGCCTTGTGAGCGGACGGAACATGAATCAGTTGCGATGGTGCGGCCCTGGTTCAACGCCGTGGTACGTGGAGTGGGAAGCAGCCGAGCAGAAAGGCGGAGTGGCGGAGTCGGATCGGAATAGGATCAAGTATAGGAACATGAACTGCTCCACTGCCTAAACAGATCTCTTAATTGTCCCCACGGACGCTTTCCACGTGCCCCGAGTCATGCTTGCCACGTCAGCCGTCACTAATGAAGAAAGCAGCGTGGGAGCGCGCGCAGTAGAGGGGAGAGGAACAGAGGTCAGGTTACCGGGCACACGGCAAAAGGCGCGCGGGGGGGGGGGGGGGACGGCTGGCGGAGTGGCGCCTTGCCGCTACTACTTAGCTTCGGTGCATTGAATATGTGTTATTTCATTGGTAGTATAGGATCATTAACTGCTCCACTGCCTAAACAAATATCTGAATTGTCCCCATGGTCGCTTTCCACGTACCCCGAGTCATGTCTGTCACGTCACTAAGGAAGAAAGCAGCGTGGTAGAGGGGAGAGAAACAGGGGTCAGGTTATCGGGCACACGGCAATAAGCGCGCACGCGGGGGAACGGCTGGCGGACCGCCGCCTGGCCACTACTATCACTCTCGGATCACCTGGTCAAAACGGGACCGTCCCGTTTAGAGGCGGTGTCTCTATATTTCGAAAACGCCTGAAGTTTGGGGGAAGAAGTTTTTGAAGCTATGTCAGGACGTGGCTCTCCCTATGCGACCAGAAAACTGTTGATCCAGCCCAGCTAGAACACACCTTGGTACTTACTTAATGGGTTAACTATTATATTTATGTATTACTATTACATTATTCATATGTTAAATTTTCAATAATAAATCATCACAATTGATAATTAATTATAGAATAAGAAATTCGTTAATTAAATCCGTTGCAGACTATGGTCAATAGCGGATCCAGGAGGGGGGGGGGGGCATTGTGGCCATGGCCCCCCTCCGAACCGCCTGAAATCGGCACAAAATTGACACATTTCCTTACATAGAAGACAATCTAAGCAACTTTTACAAAGGAAAGTTTTTTTAATCAGCTATCAATCCATAAGCAGGCAAAATCCGATGAGTTTTCAGAGTTGTGTGATATTTTTTTTGGAATTTCCCCCACCCCCAAACCACCGTTCTGGATCCGCCAATGACTATGGTGGTAGTAGTAGTACCATAAGCTAGTACCATGAGGTTTACCGGAATGGGCCGGTAATCGCATATCGAAACGTGGCAGCTAACGTCCATCCTCGTGAGCGATTTTCTTGGCCTTAGCAACAAGTGTCGTAGCTTTAAGCCCAGGCTACACTATGCGTGATTTCCTGAAAATCACGTGCGTGTTATCCGGGTTGTCGGGATTTGCGTGACAGAGAAAGTTAAGCTGATAGTAAATGCATTGGGTGAGCTACACTGGCACATCACGCAGATCCCGGATGAAACGTCAAGGAAACTCCGCAGACCCGTCACGGACGGAACGATGAAAAGTTCAAAATTCTGAATTTGTTGTGTTTTCCGAGATTGCGTGCTGCAGGGTTTTTATAATTTTGCTTGATTTCGCGTATGTTTAGGTCTATACTAGACCTAACCATGAATAATTTGTGCTGAGTATCGGGGCGGAAGATGAATGAAGAAGCGTTTGAGCAAATTGTATGCAGTGGTTTATCGATTAAAAAAAAATGCAGTGGTTTATCCATTTTCCTTGCGTGATTTGCTTGACCGGCAGATCCCGGACGTCAAGGAAGTTCTGCAAACACGGAGAACACGCGCGTGATTTCCTTGACAATCACGCATAGTGTAGCCTGGGCTTTACCATTAGCTTTCCCACGGTCTCGATGTAACACTCCCCACTCCGTCGGTCTGTACCAGCCACCCTCCTCCCCGCCCGACAGCTGCCGGCCGATGCGAGGCGACGTCGGGTCCAGTGTGGTGTCAGATGTCCATTCGCATAAACATATTCCACTGTAGCCGGATTGCGTGCCAGAGTGACTACGTCATCACCCCGCTAGTCCCTCCATCTAGCGGGTTTCACTGCAACTAGCAGTTCCAATATGACCGCGCCAGACAGTTTTGGATGGCGCAAGCTTGACTGCCACGGCTTTGTATGTGGCTGTATGCTACGGTTTTGGATGCGACGAGTACCATTTTGGATGCGGCGAGTTTGGCTCATGAAGATGTCCCCTACCCGGGCGAATTTTGGATGTCGCAAGCGTTGTTGGCTGCGGTTTTGGATGGTACAAGCATTGAATGCTACAACTTTGAACGCTTTGATAGTTCCCCACCTAATCAGGTTACGGCATAGAACACGACATTGCAGAAGTCTACAGTCACTCTAGCTTCACACGCACTACTACTGCCAAAACTAGTCGAGCTCCGGCCGGAGTGCCTGAAAAAGCTTGTTAGCCGATACCTTAACCCGTTTGACTGACATGGCGACTTTTCTCGCTTCTACTCCTCCCTCCTCCCCTGCGACCACTAATCTCTCAACACACTGGCTGTACTCGTTCCAGAACTTGTCAATGCACTCTAAGTACTTGTCTGGTTTACGTTTAGACGCCTTTACCAAGTCTGTAACAGTCTCGATCACGTCTCGCTCGTTGCTGACTGATATGATCCGTGACCGGGGTCCTACTGCAACGCGCAGCTTGCAGCTGCTCTGCTGCCTCGTCGGGGGTGACGGCCGTTGGCTTCGCCTCGATGACAGTTGAGCTTATCGCTGCCGCGGGTCCACCCACGGCGTCAAACCAGCCGCCCGACTGGGACGCTGGTGTCAGGTCGGCCGTGACCGGCACAGGCTCTGACGTCACTGCCGGCCGCAGAGGCGCGGCCAGGTGACGGACGGACGGGGCCGGGTCAGCTGGCGGCGGACGCGCCGCCGCTGCCGGGAGCTGAGGCTCGGTCAGGTCACCGCCGGACGGGTCCGCCGGGGCCGGCCGGGCAGGCGGCGGCCCCCGCATCACCGGCAGAGGCGCGTCCAGATTGGACAGGGCTACGGCGGCCCGTACAGCAGGCGGCGCCGGCGCCGTCTCAGTTCGAACAGGCGGTGACCGGTCGCAAGTTGAGACTGCGCTGGTTCCGTTGAATGCAGCTCTCGCAGCTCTCGTACAGAACTGAGGCAAGAGGCTGCCTGGCGGATCAGTCTCCGTTGCTTGCGTTGCACGATCGCGAGGCTGGACACCCTCTGCCTGAGCGCGCCCCTGATCAGGCTGCCGGGACACCGCCACGGTCAGCTGCTGAACGGCTGACATGTCCGTAATTTTGACGGGAGGCGAATGCGAAGATTCGCGGACAAAAACGTTACCATTTTGTGTGTACACAGAACAAATTGCCTTTTCCCTCTTCAGTTGTACGAGACTTCGCAGCACTTGCCGACGTTTAGGGGTCAGGGACTCTGAGATGAAGAGCCCTGACCCTCGCAGACGAGTTTTCGATCGGAACAGTGAGTCGCGGTCAGATCCCATACCAGTTGACATAAATTCTACAAAGATATTCTGACTCCGCAAGCGAAAAGCCGCTTTTACCTGCGTGAGGTTCAAATTGAACGTCATGTGCTCTGACAGCAAAGCTTGCAGGAGCTTAGCCGTCTCCTCCCCCTGAGAAGGTTCAGGAACAGCTGAGCCGGAGAACACGAGACAGGCTTGCCTGGCGTGCTGCTGCATATTGTCATTTTCCAGCTCCAATTCTTTAAAGGGTTAAATTCTAAAAGTTCACCTTTTAACATGGGGTTTTGGACTGAGATAGCAGATTTGTAGAGCAGATCTAAAAATGGTGTGTGGTGAAAGAATTACCTCTCTACGTTAAGTAATTTCGACACAGGACTAGTGGGCCCGTTTTCATTCCCGCTCTTCCGGGCCACAATCGGGGAATGAACGCTCACCAGAGGTATGACGTCATACCCGCTGACGTCAGAATTACGTCATACGCAGATTCTGCCGCAAACTAGCCGTGGTATTTATACAGACTTTGGCCGTGGTCATTTAGTAACTTTGAAATAGTACAGAAGTAATATAGGTTGTTATTACCACAGTGGATATAAATAGTTATTACCAAGGTCTGTTATTACCACCGAGTTGGTTCAGTGACTGGATGCATTGCCGGGATCAGAAGCCAGAATTCCGAGCTTGCGAAATTGTATTGTAAGAAGGTGCAAATCCCAATATAGAAACGGGGCGACCCTGAGTTGAACGCGACGATTTTCTGGTAAGTTCTTGTTCTTGTTGACCTTATACATCATTGATCATGAATCTGATTTTTACACAGACCAGGTATTTCATGTGTTTGTTGCATGGAAATGCTTGCTTGATTGGTTCTACAGAAGTATAATGAAAATATGGTAAATATTTTACTGCAGCCCATGATAGAAATATGGATATAATATATCTAAATATAATGGGAAATTGTATTAATATCCAGACAATTATTGCATATGACACAGAAAGCTAACAGGTGGACATGTTTTGTCATAAAATACTTGATCAGCACCTTTTGATTCATTGTGTAAAATTGCATCTTGCCTAATGAAGCCTTATGATGAAACACGTCCAACTGTGGGTCTGTTCCTGTGGCGCCTCTAACCTCCTCAAAGTTGCTCCAACTTTCAACTGTCCCAGGCGTACACAAGGGTGGGAGGGGGAAAATGGACCAATGCCCCCCCCCCCCGAAGGTCTGTATGTGCCCCTTTGGTAAACAAAATTAATTAATTTGTGTTTGTTCTTTAGGAAAAAAGTTGGGCGATATTCCGCTTTTGCACACCTTTATATAGGTAAATTGAATTAACATTTCAGTTGTAATGGCGGAGTCATTGCGGTTGGTTGAGGGGATTGATGGGTGATACAAAATATTATTGTTAGGTAAGTACTGATAATGTCTCTGTTTTGAGTGCAGTTCTAATGAAATCAGACGTGTAGAATTAGTATAAAATATTTGGTTTTCCTATAAAAAGGTGTGTAAAACCGGAATACGGCCAAAAATTGTTGAAAATATGCCCCTCAAAAAATATATTGGGTCAAATATGGTGAGTTTTTTTGGGTTGGGGTACTTTATGCCCCCCTAAGCAAAAATTGCCCCCTCCTGGAGTGAATCCTGTGTACGCCACTGGCAACTGTTCTATCCTATTGCACAGACAGTTGCAAGTTGGAGCAACTTGGAGGAGGTTAGAGGCGCCACGGGAACAGGCCCTATGTCAGCTTTGCCGGGTTGTTTGTCTAATGGGGAAATGGTCATTTTCTTGTAAAACAAGATGCATCAACAATGCAAGTTAACTGCTGTTCAACTGGGCTCGTCATAACCAGTGGCGTACCCAGGATTCACTCTAGGAGGGGCAATTTTTGCTTAGGGGGGGGGGGGGCATAAAGTACCCTCACCAAAAAGAACTCAGGTTTTGGCCAGCTATATTAAAAAAAAACATATTTTCACCATTTAAAAAATATATATATATTGATCAGAGGGGCACGTACAGAGTACAGACCTTACCTTACCTTACCTTACTTTACCTTACAGTAATCAGGATTTTTAGGCCTCAAGGCCTGTAGTACCCGCTCTCATCGAGTTCATGATTCCTGGCATGTCTCAGTCAGTGTCAGGTATGCTGAACCTGACGTGAACCCAAAGGGCGTCCAATCTAGCCTTGGAAGGCATTCAGCGAAGGAGCCCAGACCACTTTGGGTGGGAGGCCATTCCAATCATTCACAATACGTGTGGCGAAGGCGAATTGTCTGACCCTTGTGGTCGCCGAGGACTTGCAGAGTTTGAAAAGATGGCCTCTAGTTGGACCGTCAGGGGGAATTGCCCTGTTTGCCCCCCCCCCCCCCTTTGTGTACGTCTATGGTCCTAACCTCATACTTTTCCCATATTCCTACATTTCATCCAAATCTGAAGGTAAGGTTTCATTGTTTGGTTGTGTCAAAATACTGTACTGTTCACACTGTGCATGGTGAAAATCAAATCTTCGGTCACATTACAATAGCTTACTTTTCCTGCCAATACTTTGGAGTGTTTTAGTGTGTCAATAATGTCTACACCATGATAACATGAAAGTCCACTGTTAGAACCTGACTAAAGTGTACAGCCAGGGAGGGGATGAAGTACAGCCTTGTGGAGAAACTCTATATAACCATCATGCATTATTTTGGCTTAAATATTTATATTGTTACAACAAATTTTGTATTTTAAAACATTGATACATCTACTGTGAAGGACTCTAACACAGCTATCATGCTTTATATTAGTACAGACAATATTTTGTAAGGCTGCAGCCTTGGTTTGATCCATGCCCATGGGCATGGATCAAACCAATGTTTGATATTTATATGTATAACACATACATATCTTCCATAGGTGTAGATTTATATACTTTTGGGGTGGCCCTCTCCCCCCCCCCCTCCCCCCCCCCCCCCCAATGTTGAGTTCCCCCCCCCCCCCAATGGTACCCGCTCGGCCCTCCCAATGTTTTTGGCCGCTGGCGGATTCAACAGGGGGCAAGGCTGTCAAGCCTCCCAAACCGCCTGAAAAGGGCAACAAATTGACACGTTTCCTATTTCAAAAGAGAGTATATGCAGCTTTTACTAAGAAAAGCTTGTTTTAAATCCCCTCTTTATGTATAAAGTTGCGAATCCGATGAATTGTTAATATATTTGCAATGTTCTATTTTCAGGGGATTTTTCCTGAAGAGAATGTTTTTTTATTGATTTCTTTTAAATTATTTTTGGCGGGGTCAAAAACCAAAGTTTTCACAAATCCGAAAGTCAATTTTGTAGCCCTTGCCATTTGCTATTTTCTGACATTTTGTATTGCATTTTTCTCAAAATATAGAATTTGCATGCTCTCTTAACCCGCGCACTGCAGGGGCTTTGCGCCGAACACGAACTGCAGGGGGGTTGATTTCCGCCCCCCCTGAGATCTCGAAAACTACGCAACGTAGCGAGAAGCGGAAAAAGGCATTTGATAGCTTCATACATGTTCTATCGAAAGTATTCAGTGTTTTTTTTAAGTCAGGTCAAAATTGAGTTCACCAGAGGTCATCAAAGGTCAAATTTTCCAGTTTTTTCCTGTCTTAGGACATCGCTCCAGAAATTCCCATATATCTCAGAAACGATGATAGTTAGAAACAAACGGAAAAAAGCAAACGCCAGTCAGTGAAATTTGTAATCGCTAAGGTGTCTTCATATTTGATCTCAGGTCAATATTTGAGGCTCCAGAGGTCAAAAAGAAAAAGAAAATCCTTTTTTTGCTAAATCGTGTTTTGCTATTAACGTTTTACTTAATCAAGATAACGGAGAACTGTTTACGCCATTGTGTTTATCTTGTCAAGGCGCTTTGAATGATATATATGCAGGGGCGCAGCCAGACCTTCAGAAAGGGGGGGGGGGCAAGCACCTGGGAGAGGCCCTCCACCCCCAAAAAATACCCCTGGATATGAAAAACTCTACGGATTTCGGCCACTTTATTTTGTGAGGCCCCCTTTTTAACATTTTTTTTTCTCGTCTACTTTTGATGAGCTGGATTGGACCAGGACCCTCAGTAGGCATTGTACTGAGCGCATTACTAATTTTTATTGTTACGTACAGGAGAGAAAACATATCTTAGCCATGACAACAGGTGGGGGTCGGCTTTTGAGTTGGGGGCGGCTGAAATGACGAACAAATTTACCTCCATTTTGATACGCGTATGTAAGCCTTTGCAGCATTTTTAATGTGGATTTTCATGTTATAGTAGGTAGGTATGTACTTGTTAGTTAGCGCCCGAAGCGGCGCGAAATTTTTACGGTTTTGCCTGATAAAACCCAGAAATATAGGCGGTGTGCTTTGTAGAGGATAATAAGCTAAACATGATATTCATGCAATTCAGCGTTACGACGAACCGATGACGATGACTATGGCTTCGTTATGACGATGACTACCGATGTGACGCCGCGAAGCGGCGTGAAAATGTGAATTTTAGGTCCTGGAAAACGAAATGTTAAATTGGAACCAGGCCTTGAGGTGAGATGGCTTGGGGAGATGGTCCTGACCTGTTTCGACTATTAGCTCTTCGGTCCAGCAAATTGTGCACCGCTGGAGCAGCTTCCGGGTGCCGATCTCCTCGTCTTTTCGTTCGCGTCGCCTTTTTCGGAACTCGGCAAACTAGCTAAACATGTAGCCTGCGTGAAACTTAGAAGTGAATATTTTATGAAGGGAATGGGCCCTGGGGCCAGCAATTACCGCCAAGGAGAGCCTCTGCCAGACACTTAATGCAATTCTTTTTCCCATTTTCCAAATTTGTATAAGCAATTGCGAAACTTGTGTCATGCCTAGCTGGATTTGTACTGCACTGCAAAGCCAATTTTTACGATAAATTTGTATTTTTTCCCTCAAAAAGTGTGTGTGTGTAGGGGGGGGTCGACCCTCCACCGCCTTCTAAAAGTGGGGGTAGTGTGCCCAGACCTCCCCCCGACCCTCCCGTCGGCGATGCCCCTGACTGACAAATATTGCAGCACACACTCCTGAGAGGAAAATTGTGAAATTGTTTTGTACTACCATCACCCCCCCCCCCCACGAATTCAAAAACGCATCAGACTTATCAAATAACCATTTTGAAACCAAAGAAAACATTGCACCAGGTGGGTCAGAGTACAACAGCACATTACCGCTCATTATAACCGCGCCGACCACGGCTAGCAGGCGCTCCAGCTATAGCAGGCGCTGCAGGGGACGGCTAGAAACCCCTGGGCAGGCTCGAGGGCCCCGTTCACAGACTCAATGGACCTCTGGATAAGCTTGATAGGGCCCTGAACAGACTCAATGGCCCCTTGGCAAGCCGAGAGGCCCCTAAGCAGACTCTAATAGCCCCTGTGCAGGTTCGAGAGGCCCCTGAGCAGGATCAATGGACCAATGGGAAAGCTCGAGAGGCCCTTGAACAGACTAATGACCCCTAGGCAGGTTCAAGAGGCCCTTGCACAGACTCAATGGGCCCCTGTGCAAGTTCGAGAGGCCCCTGGGCAGGTTCGAGAGGCCCCTGAACAGACTCAATGGGCCCCTGGGCAAGCTCGGGAGGCCTCTGGGCAGGCTCTAATGGCCCCTGGGCAGGTTCGAGAGGCCCCTGAACAGACTCGATGGTCCTCTGGGAAAACTATGATGGGCCCCTGGGCAGGTTCAAGAGGCCCCAAAACAGACTATAATGGGCCCCTGGCCAGGCTCGAGAGGCCCCTGAACATACTCAATGGGCCCCTGGACATGCTCGAGAGGCCACTGGGCAGGTTTGTTGGGCCGTGGGTGGGCTCAATTGGCCCCTGGACATGCTCTAGAGGCCCCTGGGCAGGTTTTTGGGGCCCCTGAGTGGGCTCAATGGGCCCCAGGGCATGCTCGAAAGGTCCCTGGGCATGTTTTTGCACCCTTGAGTGGGTTCAATGGGCCCCTGGATATGCTGGAGAGGCCCCTGGACAGTTTTTTGGGCCCCTCGGTGGGCTCAATGGGCCCCTGGACATGCCCAAGAGGCCCCCTGGGCCGGATTCAAAAGCCCTTCAGTGTCTCTGAGGGCCCTTGGCATGCACCAGAGTGACCCTTGTCTGGTTTGAGGGCTCCTCTGTGACTTTTTGAAAGCCATTCAGCTAATGCAAATGGTATCTGGGCCAATCTCGGCGGGGCCCCCTGTGACCCGTAAGGGGGGGGGGGGGCAATTGCCCCCCTTGCCCCCCCCCTGGCTGCGCCCCTGTATATATGGTGACCTTGTTAAGTCAACTTAACAATTTGACCTAAGGTCAAGGCCAAGTGGTGACCTAAGTAGGGCATGTTGCATATGGGAAAACGTGTCTCGACGAGACAAACACATTGATGTCTGAGTTACTTCTCTATCTGCATTATGTCGAGAGTTATTGACAAAAAAAGTGATGGTGACCTCGCATGACCTCAAATGACCCAATAGGGGTCACTGAACAAAACTTACACTTGGATCATCAAGAATATCCTATAATAACATGATCCAGAAGTAATTGGACTAGTACCCTGCATATCCTTGAAATAGGAAACATTTGTATATTTCCCCATTGACTTATTATGGGGAGGTTACGAAATTGACCTGACCTTAGGTCACCGATATCAAAATTCCGAGTTAAACGAATTGTAAGTACTGATGCCCTCATGACATCCTGTAAGTTTCAACCTGATCGGTGAAAAACTCTGGCTTTGGCACAACTGCAAACATGTTTGGTGGTGGGGTCACTTGACCTGGTCTGGTGACCTGACCTGAGATGACCCGAGCATATTGTTTTTCTCAAAGTGTGCGCAATTGATGTCCTAACAGGTGTATGAAAACCCGGCGGCGCTGCGCGCCGCCGTTTTTTCGCTATCTTTGAAAAACCTGAGGGAGGGGCGGAAATCACCCCCTGCAGTGCGCGGGTTAAAGTTTAGCTGTTTTTTTTATTCGCCAAACTCGTGTGTAGTAACGTCACTAAATTCGTGATCTCTCGATTTTGTTATCGACAAAATTTCTTCATTTATGCACAGAAGACGTAAAATGTGTGAAGGAGAAGGTACCCAAAGTTTAACGTTGATATCGCTATTGGTTTTTGAGCTATTGCGAAAATTTGTCGGGGGGAGATATTTGCCCCCCCCCCCCCAGTCATTGGCAGTTTAACATTGCCATTTTACTAAGTAAGGGTTCCAAGTAAGGACTCGGGCCTTCTGGCGGATGCAGACCGGCCCAAAACGTTGGTTTGAGGGGCCGTCCGACAGATTTCCAAAACTCATGAGATTTCGTCTGTTTTTAGGCCCCTCTGGCCAGTGACGGCGCCCCTCTGGCCAGTGACGACGCTCCTCTGGCCAGTGACGGCGCCCCTCTGGCCAGTGACGGCGCCCCTCTGGCTAATATCGGCGCCCCTCCTGCTAATGACGGCGCCCCTCCGGCCAGTGACGGCGCCCCTCTGGCCAGTGACGGCGCCCCTCTGGCCAGTGACGGCGCCCCTCTGACCAGTGACATCACCCCTATAGCCAGTGACGGCGCCCCTCTGGCCAGTGACGGCGCCCCTCTGGCCAGTGACGGCGCCCCCTATGGCCGGTGACGGCGCCCCTCTGGCCGGTGACGGCGCCCCTCTGGCTAGTGTTGGCGCCCATCTGGCTAGTGTTGGCGCCCCTCTGGTTAGTGTTGGCGCTCCTACTGCTAATGACGGCGCCCCTCTGGTTAGTGACGGCGCCCCTCTGGCCAGTGACGGCGCCTTATGGCCAGTAACGGTGCCCCTCCTGCTAATGACGGCGCCCCTCCGGCCAGTGACTGCGCCCCTCCGGCCAGTGACGGCGCCCCTCCGTCTAATGACGGCGCCCATCTGGCCAGTGACGGCCAGTCACATTTACTCAGTATTGTGTACCTAATTGGCTCCGAATAATGGGCTATGTGATAATAAACCTAAGACACTGTAATGACGGCGCCCCTCTGGCCAGTGACGCCAAATGACAAATGACAGTGAGGCCAGTAAGTGACTCCAAATGACGCTGTTTCAAAATGTTTTTTTTTTTTGTTGTGCTTGTGCTATTACGTTAGCAGTATTATTTGTGTTGACGTCATCATTTGTCGTTCACGTTGTTGTTCACGTCATCACGTTGTTCATGCTCAGTCATTGTTGTGTTCTATGTCGCCATATTGTTTTTTTTTTTGTAAAAGGTAATTGTTTTTCTTTTCTTGTCTGCAGGCCGCCAACGTTCAGCCTCCGCAAGCAGGTCGCCGTGATCGACTTCTCGGCTCATATGGGCCGGATTATGCGCGGAACGACAACGGCATTGTGGAGTGAGGACATACCGCTAACCTTTTTATAAATTGTCTTTCTGTCTGTCATCTTTCCTCTCTTGCAAAGCGGCGGTATGGTCAGCAATGCACGAGGGATTGAGCTCGCCTATTACATCTCAAAATGCTGTTCATGTCATGTAACTAGCTGTGGTCCTTGGTTGTCTGGTTGTCTTCCAGACTGTCTCTCTGTTGTTTAATGTCGTACAACCAAAGGACATAATGGACGTTTTGATGCCCTACCATTATTACATTTACGCCAGGCATTATACCTCGCTTACATCGTTGTTTCAGAACAGTGCGGTGCTTCAAACGGGTGTCGGACTCCTGCATCGTGACGCCCATCAAGGTGCCAAAAACCTTTCTGCACGTTCGCCCGAGTCTGGCTAAGATCGTGGCGATGCGGAAACGGCGGGGCATCTGCGGCCCCATCGTTCACCAGGACGATCCCCGCCGGTCGAGTGGGCCGTACGGCCATCGGGCTACAGGCCCAGATGAGTCGAAGGAGACTCTCGACAGCAGCTGGGCAGAGCACTCCCGCTTCAACGACAGCGTCCAGTGAAGCTGGAAGCGGGGGGGAGGGGGGGGGGGTGGTTCGACCCGGTATGTGGTGATCAGGCACGTTGCCAGGATTTTTCTCAGGAGTGGGGTGGGGGGGGGGGGGGGGGGCACGTCGGTGATAGAAACAAATTTCGCTCCCCAGACATATGTTGGGGGGGGGGGGGGTGGTCGTCAGAGAATCTCATTTTATCTAGTGTAAATATATTTTCCTCGGGGGGGGGGGGGGGCGCAGGGCCCCGGTAGCCACCCCCTTGTCTACGTCCCTGGTGGTGATCAGCATTGCTTCGTGGTGCCAGTGTTGCTGGGTTGAAGCACCGGCTATGACACCTGTACGGTGTACAATGTATATAATATAATACTCATCCAGTACATCATTTGACCATAGAACTTGGTGGCTTGCAATGTGTTTACAGTACGCACATGAAGAGGGAAGAGCGTTTCAATTTACCTATACAATAACCATGTGTACAACATGCGGTAGCTTTTCGCGACGCCGGCACTGTCCAACACCTTACGGTGTTGTGCACCTGAAAGACGGGTCGCAGCACGGAACTTGGACGTGGCACGAGAACGAATTTATATATTCAGATATTGCATTCAATCACATAGTATATTGCACTGTACATCCTACCGCTGAGTGTTAGATCTTCTTGTTCCTGGTTCACCACAGGGAATACTCTGTGCGGAAGTATGAACGTTACATTCACAGTACATCCGTACAAAAGGTATTAAATGCCAACAAAGTTGTTTGCGCTCCTAGCAGTGGCGTATTTAGAAATCAGCCAAGGGGGGGGGGGGCACATGCTTTTGGAGCACAATTCATGTTTTGAGTCTTGTCTTACCAGGGGCGTCGCCACCGGGGGGGGGGGGGGGGGCAAGTTCGCTCGGAACTAGTGATGCCAAAAAAATCACCAAATGCAGGGACCAGCACCACCACCGCCACCGCACAAAATTTGGTTGGCACTGCACAAAGCCGGCCAACATCTGGCAGCACCGCACCAGGCCCGGCAGCCTTCCGGCATATCTGCTTTATTCTAGCCTTAAAGGGAGTGTGCCTACTGTTTTGATCTGTCAAAATTATTTTTCCTACGATAAGTAGCTATTGTTGTGATGGCTGGATACAACGAAATTTACATCTGGAGCCCCTTTAGTTGAATTTTCACTTAAATTGTTTTTACTTATTTTTCGTTTCGATATCGAAAAAACGATCCCCACTACGGTGAAGGTAATCAGAGGTAACAAATTGCTACGTGAACGACGCGCCTAAGACAAAATACAGGCCGATCGTTTCGCCCAGGCCACGGTAGATAAAATACGTTCCGCCTATTGAATACGTGCGCTTGCGTGGGTTTGGGTTTGGGTTATACATATCGCCTTGGGTTTGGGGATATATCACCTTGGGTTTGGGGTTGGTGCTGGTGGTTGCAGTTTATCTGGGATCGTATAGCTCCTGTTGTATCAAAAGTAATGATTTGGTAAATACTAAAGTGAGATATTGACCTCTTTGACTACAGAAAGCTGTGTAAGTTTATTGAAAACTGTAAAAAGGCCGATTTAGATACATTTTAATTCAGTGTCCTAGCATTGGGAAATTTTGGTGGAAAATGACACCCTATGGATACTATTTTTCCACTCTTTTTCCTGAGTTTTACTGTGAATTTCCCACTCCTTATTTTAAAATGTATTGGATAATTGGAAACCTGATACTGATTTATGGATGTAATGATAGGGACAGCCTGTGGACGAAAAGACAGGTAAAAATTGGCATAGGTAATAACTAATTTTGGTGAACAGGTAATTGGGCTATAAAGCCTGGTACATATGCTTTTTGGTTTAATTTTCCACTCTTTATACTTATTTTAGTCAGAGTTTTCCACTCCGCACACCAGCTCCAAAGCAATTCTAGGAGCCTGTAATTCAATTTAATTCCATGTTTCTTATTGTTGTGGTAGGTACTAGGTAGGTACCTACCACCTATGCGCAGTTAATACTTATTTCAATTTATAATAAGTAAGACATCAATACATGCTGCACCTACCTTTATGTTAAAAATATAAATTGTGTGAACACAATTTAATTATACTTTTATGAGAATGGGAATTAGCTACCGGATATTTACTGCAAGTTGGTACCTATAACACTGTAGGTATGGTAAAAGCCCAACCTTCAGACATGTCTTACCTCAGGCTTGTCATGCTATCAGAGTATAGGGGCTACTGGCGCACAGTGTGTCTGTATTGTTAACATTCTGATGGCATAAAAAGTCCAAGGTTATGATGTGTCCGAGGTTACAGCAGTTCACCCTACCAACAGCTACCGATGGTGTTAGCCTGTGTCCATGGTACCAGCTAAAAGGTGATGAGTGTTTTTAACTTTAAAAGGCAAATAAGTTAAGTGAGGAACATGTGTGATTTATGTTAATGGTTTACACATACCTAAATTGGCAATGTAAATGTGAGTTATTTTCAATATAAATTGTCAATATAAGACAATAATGGCCAATCTGATATTTTTGCTGTAACAATGGTTTAATGACCACACACATGTAGGTATGTTTCCATTTTTATTTATTTGACAAATTCAACATATATATTGAATACTTATACTTACTTATACTTATAAACATGGAGAATTTAGAAAGGCCACATGGCCTCACTGATCCAAACGATACACTGAGCTCCTTAGCAAGATTATCTCCCTCAGTCGTGTATATATTTAAATGTTGATAGAACTTAAATGTCATATATATTTAAATGTTGAAGCAAATGTGAATCAATTAACATAATTTGTTTATTCTTTGAATCTGAAAAAAACGATTCTAAAAAAAATCCATGAATCCATGAAATCCAATCCATCCATGAAATATGGTGATTTAATAATTCAGGTCCCAAAGATAAAATGGATTGTGATTGAATCATTGCAAATGTTGAATCAGTCTGCTTATATTGACAATACATATTGTCAGTACAAAATGGCATACAATCACACTACTCCACCACTTATTCAATACATGTCGGTACATATTGCACAAGTTTCGGGTTATGGCTGCAATGGCCTTGGCTGCAGTCAGCAGTGTTACTGGTATCATAGAGCTGTGATTGTATAGAAAAAATATAAGCAGTGAGGAAAGATGAATCTTGGATGACTAACTAAGAAGAAGAGTGCAAGTTTATGGAAAGCTGTAAAGCTGGTAACGCTAATTTAGATGCATTTCAACAGCATGTGTCTATGCCCTATGGTCTCTTTATTGCAATATATTTATTTGCAATTATTTTGCAGATTTATTTGCATTTGCAATAATTTTATTGCACTTACATGAAGTGAATATTAAAAAAATGGACATCTTCAATATATAATTTAATATAATTGGAATGGGAGGGGGCGATTTTCCCCATTTCTGGTGATATTTTTTCCCTTTTTGTGAAAATGGGAAAGCAATATTTCAACAATGGTGTACTTTCCTCGTTTAAGACACCAGTAGCAAAGAACAATGTTACTGTGTTTTTTTTTGTGGGAGATTTCTGTCTTCATTCTCCATTGTGGTGGGTTGCTATTTTTTTTTTGTCACAGAACAGTGCCAATCTTATATTGTGTTCAGTATTCACTGCCTTCAGGCTTCCTTGTTGTGTTGTCTGCGCGGTTGTTCCGCAACTCGTTGGCGGGAGGGCGTACTGAGAAGCTGTAATGGAACATCGGTGGTAGCGCCGGTGACTCGCCCAGCCGGGAATGTCACGACAGCCGGGCGAGTCTTTGTTTATCGTTCAAAATGATTGTTACGATGAATACATGGTTTTACGCCGCCTTTACCGTTGATTTAAGTTACAAGCTTGATTAAATAATGCTTAAAATCAAACATGAGTGGTTTTCTGAATAAATGGTTTCATGAATCGTTTCTTCTCTTTTATCATTTTTAGTACTACCACATGTAGCGTCAACGTCCCGTTCGATTGACTGACTGTCTAGTAGGACATCACATATCAGCGTCACAACTCAGCTACAGCGGTCTTAGAACTAGACCAGAGGCGCAGTCACTAAGTCCTGGTTCAAACACCGAGAAAAACCATGCTTACTTGTTCTGGCTGTATTATGAAACAACAAAGTCAACGGATGAGCCATTCATACATTTTACATTTTAGTAAAAGCAATAGCAACGTAACAATAACAATACCAAACATGACCAATTCCATTCTCCACAGCAAATGATGTCACCATTTCACCTTTCCTCCGCACCTTAGAAATGTACAACAAACGAACAAGTACTCCATGTTAATATCAACTGTGCGATATAAGTCAGAGGTCAGAAGTTGTGCCTAACTACAGCCACATACCAAGGTCAGGTCAGAAGTCAGACAGTAACCGTGTATGCCTGCAGGTCATATAGAGACATACAGACACAGGACAGGTCAGATGTCATGCCAGAGGTCAGACCAGCGGTCAGACAGCAGTCGCGTCTCCTACCAGGTAACAGACAGAGGTCATGTCAGATGTCAAACAGCGTCCCCCTGCAGGTCACGCACAGAGTGAGGTCAGGTCAGATGTCATGTCAGAGGTCGGATCAGATGTCATGTCAGAGGCCGGATCAGATGTCATGTCAGAGGTCGGGTCAGATGCCATGCCAGAGGTCGGACCAGCGGTCAGACAGCAGTCGCGTCTCCTACCAGGTCACGCACAGACAGAGGTCAGACCAGATGTCAAACAGCGTCCCCCTGCAGGTCACGCGCAGAGTGAGGTTAGGTCAGATGGCATGCAGAGGTCGGGTCAGATGTCATGTCAGAGGTCGGGTCAGATGTCATGGCAGAGGTCGGGCCAGATGTCATTGCAGAGGTCGGGTCAGATGTCATGTCAGAGGTCGGGTCAGATGTTATGTCAGAGGTCGGGTCAGAAGTCAGGTCAGAGGTCAACTCGGAGGTCAGGTCAAATATCAGGCCAGAGATCAGGCAGCAGCTATGTATCCAAGCAGGGCACACACAAGATACAGATGCAAGGGCGCTGCCACAATATTGTGAGACGGGGGGAGGGGGGGGGGGGCAGGCAGGTGTTCCCCCTCTCTACCTCACTTTCATTGAGCTGTTAAAATTCTGCTAATCTGCCCCCGGGGGGGGGGGGCGACGCCCCTGCACAGAGTTCAGGCATGTGAGAGGTCAAACAGCAGCCATTTATCCCATTGGGTCACACAGGCAGAGGTCAGATCAGAGGTCAGACGGCAGCCGTGTCTCCCTGCAAGCCACTCACAGACAGGGGTCATGTCAGAGGTCAAATGGCAAACAGCGTCCCCTGCATGTCACGACACGCACAGTGAGGTCAGGTCAGATGTCATGCCAGGGGTCGGACCAGATGTCAGATAGCAGCCGTGTTTCCTTCCAGGTCATACACAGACAGAGGTCAGGTCAGATCAGATGACAAGTGCATGTCACGCACAGTGAGGTCAGGTCAGCTGTCATGTCAGGTCGGGTCATAGGTCGGGTCAGATGTCATGTCAGAGGTCGGGTCAGATGTCATGTCAGAGGTCGGATCAGATGGCATGTCAGAAGTCGGGTCAGATGTCATGTCGGAGGTCGGGTCAGAGGTCAAGCCGGAGGTCAAGTCAGAGGTCAAGCTAGAGGTCGGGTCAGATCAGGTATCAGTCGTATCTCAAAACAGGGCACACACACATGCAAGGGCGCTGCCACATTTTGAGACGGGGGGGGGGCAGCTAGGTGTTTGCCCCCTCCCCCTACCTCACACTCAATGAGCTGTCAAAATCCTGCTCATCCATCTGGAGGCAGCCCAGCCCCAGCCCCCCCCCCGTCTTCCTGCAGGCCATACACACAGACAGAGATCAGGTCGCTCCTATTCAGCCGCACCGGCCGGTCGCGCGCGCCCAACAACTGCAGCTGTCCCGTGACACCCAGCACGTGTGTGCCGCTCCTTTTCAGCCGAGCTTCACTGCTGCCACTGGTTACCAGAGCTGATGGACTGTCTGCAGGCTCCGGAGCCATGTCAGGAAGGTGCTGGAAAGGCAATGTCACTCAGGTCATGAAATGTGGAAATGGGAGTGATATAATGCCATTAGATACTGAATGATGTATTTTACAATTTACTCGATTATTCATTATGTTATAGTGTAATTCAAATCACATGAACAGACATAAACAGTATCAGGAAAAAATAAGTCGTGCTATGCTTGGATACCACTGGAACCCAGTATGTACCAGTAGTGTGCTTCGAAATGCTTGAGAAATATGCATTTGTAAGCAGTAATACTGGAGCAAAATTACACAGACATATTTGATTTCACTTCTTCTTGTACTTCTCACCAGGCACGTAGACAAGGGGAGGGCGGCGGCGGGGCGCCGCCCCCCCCCCCCCCCCCCCCTGGAGGCCAGGAGGACCCTTTTTGGCGCGCGAGGGCCCTTTTCGGCGCGCGCATCGCGCCGAAAAGGCCCGACGAGACCGCGCGAAGCGCGGTATCATAGGCTCTTTAATACACGAAGCGTGGTCTTTAGAGAGTTTAGAGGACTTCAGAGGCCCTTTAGGGCCACTAGGGCCCTCTCTGAAAGACCAGAGGGCCCCTTGGACGTTCAAAAGAGCCCTGTTCATGTCAGAGGGGCCCCTGGCCAGAGCGAAAGGGCCCCTGAGCGGGTCAGAGCCCCTGAGCACGTCGAATGGGCCCCTAGCCAGCACAGAGGGGCCCCTGGGCAGGTTGAGAGGCCCCTGAGCATGTCGACAGGGCGACAAAGCGGCCAGCGCAGTCCTTTTCCAGGTCATAAGGGCCCCTGAGCAGGTTGGAGGGCCCCTGGACAGACCAGAGGGCCCCTGGGAAGTTAAGAGGGCCCCTGTGCTGGTCAGAGGGGCCCTGACCAGACCGAAAGGGCCCCTAGGTGGGTCA
This sequence comes from Chirona hameri, assembly GCA_036785665.1. NCBI lineage: Eukaryota > Metazoa > Arthropoda > Thecostraca > Balanomorpha > Balanidae > Chirona > Chirona hameri. The sequence continues at coordinate 23,377 of JAXIVJ010001803.1, forward strand.
GAAGGGCTCCTGAACATCCGAATGAGCCTCTAGCCAGCACGGAGGGGCCCCAGGGCAGGTGGGAGGACCCTCTGAGCATGTCGCAAGGCGACAAAGCAGCCAGCGCAGTCCCTTGCTAGGTCGGAAGGGCCCCTTAGAAAGTTAAAGGGCCCCTGGAGAGACCAGAGGGCCCCTGGAGAGACCAGATGGCCCCTGGAAAGTTAAAAGGGCCCCTGCGCAGATCGGAGGGGCCCCTGACCAGACCGAAAGGACCCCTGGACGGGTAAGAAGGGCCACTGAACATGCCGAAGTGGCCCCTGGCCAGCACGGAGGGCTCCAGGGCAGGTCGGAGGGCCCCTTGAGCATGTCGGCAGGGCGACAAAGCAGTCAGCGCAGGCCGACCAGAAGAGTCGCTGGGCCGATCGGAGGGGCTCCTGGGCAAGGCAGAGGGGCCCCTGGCTAGACCGAAAGGGTACCTGGGCCGGTCGGAAGGCCCCTTGAACATGCCGGATGAGTTCCTAGCCAGACTGGAGGGGCCCTGGGCAGGTCGGAGGGACCCCTGAGCAGGGGCGGCGGATTGCGGTGGCAGGGTACCCAAAATTCCCCCCAGTCGAAAATCCTGGGGGCAAAGGGTATTTTTGCCCCCCCCCCCCACCCCCCAGATTTTAGTCTGCTCAATCTGGGGGCAACATGACCCTTCCCCTCCCCAGGATTTTCATTTGAGGGGGATTTTGGGAATCCTGCGCCCCGCAATCCGCCGCCCCTGCCCCTGAGTATGTCGGCAGGGCGACAAAGCAGCCAGTGCAGTCCCTGGCCAGGTCGGAAGGACCTCTGAACAGGCCGAATGGACCCCTTGACACACAAGGGGGGCTTCTTGGAAGGTCAGAGGAGTCTCTGGTGAGACCGGAAGGGTCAAAGCACGTAGAGATCCCAGATGAAGATTAAAACAAGGAGGACTTACTCCACAATACAAATATTAAAAGCGGAGCTTTCGGGTATATTGTAACACCCTTCGTCAGGGTGCTACAATATACCCGAAAGATCCGATTTTATTTTTTCCTGTTGAGTAAGCCCTCTTTGTATTATATATATCACCCACTCCACATCATGTCTTTTCGTTTCGCGGATCCCAGATGAGTCCCTGAACAGGTCGGAAGGGCGTAGAAAAGGTCAGAGGGGCCCCTAGACGATCTGAAGGGACCTTGGGCCTTTCAACAGTAAGAATACTTACAGTTGTACAGGGAATAAAACTCAAAAATTTCGCACCGCTCCGCGGCGCAATTTAACTACAAATTCAATTATATGCGGGTTAGGAAAAAAATCGGTCAGTTTCTCGGCGCATTTATGTGTTATGTTGCTACTTTCCTATATTATTGGGTGAAATAGTTCACTTTAGCACTTTTCCCCCGCACTTTTTAACGCACCATATAGCAATTTTAGAGGTCCGCACCATACGCAATGCGACGCATTGATGAGAAACCAACCCAGGGCATAATACTCAAAATTTTCGCGCCGCTCCGCGGCGCAATTTTTTTTTTAAAGAGTTACAGCTCTTGAGCTTAAAAAAATATTCCAAGTTGGTATAGCTGATTCCAAATTCGTGTCGCTGGTTCCAAAGTTGATGTGGCAGTTTGCTAACTCAAGCTCCTAAACGTTGGTATGGCCCATGCCATACCTGCCATACTGCATTTTCCAGCCCTATAACGTGCCTTTTCATGAGTTTTTTTTTTTTGGGGGGGGGGGGCCTTTCAACGTTTAGGAAGGGGCCCTTTCAACGCCCTTTCAACGCCCTTTCGAGGCGCCGCCCCCCCCCCCCCCCCTGGACGAAATCCTGGCTACGTGCCTGCTTCTCACCAACACACTTGCATACAACACTGGCAAACCTCTCATGCTAGTCAGCGGCGGATCCAGGAAAGAAAATGGGGGTGGGGGGCGGTGGCACATCAGACGTCAAAGGGCCCATGAGCTGCAAGGGGCTCCCAAGCATTTTTGCCAGTCTGAAAGGGCCTGCAGTCGGTCCAAGTGTATTTTCAGGTATGAGAAGGCCCTTGTCAAGCCTGAGAGGGCCTATGTCAGTCTTGTAGGGCCCTTGCAAGACTTGAGAGCGCCCTATGCTGGCCTGAGAGGACCACCAGCATGTGCAGACCTGGGAAGGACCCTCTCAAACCATCTTTGTGCTCCCTTAGCCTGGTAAGGGCCCCTTGGACTGTCGTAAGGCCTCTAAGCTTGGTAAATGCCCTCTCAGGCCCAGCGAGGGCCCTTTCAGACCAGTGTTGGGCCATCAAAGGTCTGGAAAGGGCCTTCTCAGTCATGGCTGTGCCCTGGGCTTGGCAAGGGCCCTCAGGTCCTCAGACACGGATGGACCCAGGCCCAGCTGTCCACAGAGGGGGCCCTCCTCAGACTTTTGTGGGGCATGTGTCCCATTGCCCCCTGGATCCGCCCCTGATGCTAATCAATAAAGTGTAAACTAAATTTGACCCAAATGGTAAGCTGTTACGAATGATTTTCAAAGAAATTGGTGCTCCAAAATGTGTGTATTCCTTCACAAGGCAAAGTTTATAAAAGTTAAGCACCTACTTTAATACACAAACGGTAAGGATCAACACGTACCAGTGATGGGATGGCAGACTTCTTCAACTTAACATGTGAGCCTGACTCATAATCATAGCCGCAAAGTGTCTGAAGCACACACGCATTGCCTCCTTCAATCTGCATGCTGCCATTGAGGCAGCCAACAGCTGGCTGTCTGCCCTGGCACCCTGAAATACAGAACATATATAAATGCACATTTTTTGATGCATTGATTTAATCAATTCACAAAAAAATTGTTTCATGAATTGAACAGTGATTTAATCATTCAGGTTCCAAAATGAATTGTGATTGAATCGTGCCAAAAAAGTTAAATCAGTAACCAGTCTGGACTGAGCATGAAACCCATAATCATGGAGGAGCAAGTTTTTTTTTGTCTTCAAAAGTCAAAAATAATTCAATATATTTATTTAGTGATCTATCAAAAATAACCATTACAAAACAATTATAATATCTAATAGCTCTCTTTTGAAGATGAGCGTTGAGGCAAAAATAATTATAAAACTGAAGCGTTACACTAATGATATAACACAACATGACAATGACATAATTACACTAATGACATAAGGGACAAGTTTCTGTTCAGTTTCAGATTTTAGTTCAGTAATTCACCTCAGTTAATGGGGTTCTTGAGGTCCATAACAAAGAAAGAGAGTATTATTACGACAGACAGAAAAGCGTACCAGTAATACCAAAACTATGTCACCAAAAACTATACATAATCAAACCTGACCTAATCTTTACAGCAATTACGGTCATAGGGACCCATGTTTAGAACGCTCCGCTCGCATTCGCTCGCTGTGCTGTGGAACCCACTGAGTGGGCATCGCCCCCTGGACCCACCCCAGACCATCTTGTAGACAGACAGTATAGAGGATTCTTCATGGCTCCAAGCAGAAGAGAATATATTTTCCAAGCGTGCAACTGAAAAAACCGAGCAATGAAGGAGCGAGGTTTTTCAGGAACACACAGAAATATTTTTTATCTTCCACAAGGCAGACATGAAGAATTCCATATTTTTTTAAGTAGAGGTTGATTCAGTCTAGTTCAGTTCAGTACTTGATTTTTAGTCGGAACTCACATGACCTTATCTTGTATCTCAAGAGGGATGCAAAGATAACACATTATTTCACTTTATCATTGAATGTGTGTTAAACCTTTTTATCTTTGCATCTCAGCAAAGTGCAAAGATAAAAATATTCCAACACTGCAGACCCAATGGAAAATCAACCTCTACAAGAAAGATAACCCACTGTTCAGTATGTCATAATATTAGTCAGCAGGCTACTCTTCTACTATTAAGGACCTCAAGAACACCATAAACTGGGGAGGTGAATTACTGAACTAATACCAGAGTTTCAATCATAGTCTATTTTCAGGTTACAAATCTGATTAGTTGCAGTTGTCTATTTCTCATGTTAATGTTACTAATTAATTGGAAAATAGACTTATAAATACCTACCAAACATTTTTAAATTATGAACCATTGATTTTTCATATTTATTGTGTTAAGAATTTGAATCAGGTTACTGAATAACCTGAAGACGGCCTATGCCAATGACGAATACCGACTTACCTTGACCTAATATTTAAAATACATTATAATAGCCAAAAGGCTTTGGTGTTCAATAATTATTTTTATTCAAACTACTATCAGTCAAAACCGTATGTCAACACGTACCGGTGGGCGGTGCAGCGATCGAGATGCTTCTTCGTAGTCATATGCACGATTTTTGTTTATACAGCAGCAACATTGTTTATAAGTACATTTCTGGTATCTTATCTATTGCCTTGAGCACTGATTCGGCATTTCCACAAATGACCGTTATCGTTCGTTTGAAGATTTGTCAACGCATCAGCCAGGATTGTCAAGTTACTGGAAGGACAATACCAATTACCAAACTAAAACCACGATAACACAACTACCAAAGATACGACCGAGATAGCTCGCACTAAAAGCTGGAGTTTTAGCAGCTTCGGGCCGCCAGGGACCGCTAGTGAGCCAGAGTAAACACCATGGCTCACTAGCGGTCCCTGGCGGCCATTTGCTGCGAAAACGCCAGCTCTTAGTGCAAGCCCAAACATCGCATACAAATTAATAACCAGTCTGGTTCAATGTAAACAAGCCGTCGAAAAGCATGATGGCCGCCCAGGTTCTGTTGTTCGGCAGCTGCTATCAGCGCGCACGAGCTGTTTGTTCGAATTGCTATTGGCCGGTGATAACGATATGCTAGCGGTATAATCGATAGTTGCAGTGCTTTTAGTAGTGGGAAGCCATCTGGAGTCTACCCGATAACTTTTTGCTCCCAAGCAAATTCCTGGAGTCTTTGAATATCTCAGCAACTAGGGTGAATCTGGAGAAATGAAGTAATGGTTCAATTCAGAAAATTGTGTTCTATAGACCAGTGTCAATAACTCCAAATAAGTGATGTGAGTAGGCACACTCCCTTTAAAGGGAAATAATGGCCTTTTTCCACAAAAATGGAGTTAGCACTTGAAATCGCCAGACGAGACCAAAATATATTGTAAATTCATCACATTTTGCATGAAAACTTTCCTACCGAAAGATATGTCAAGTTAAAGTTGATAAGCGTTCTACACTTTTAACGACCGGTACTTGCAAGTACTTTTGGTCCTCATCAAACTGCGGGCTTTTCCCGTATTGTTTTTTTACGCAATGGAGTGGAAAATACATTGTGCGTTCTGCTTGTTGTGATTATATGCATGGCGATCTTCTAAAACTAACAGCGATTGGAAAAAGTGGCAATAAAATCGGAAGCTCATCGATGGACATCAACGGCGGCATAGTTAGTGGTTGCGACCCTCAATTTTTGAAAATAAATTCATTTGTTTTCAACATTAAGAGTATTGTATAATTTGTCTGTGGCTGTATATAACACTATGCTTTATATTATCATGAAAAATAATAATTTTTCCCAAAAAAACTAACAAACAATAACACAAAACTGGCAATTAAATCGGAAGCTCATCGATGCACATCGACGGCGACCTATTTAGCGTCGGCGATTTGTTTACAAAGCATTGTCATGCTTCTCGGCGCACTTAACCATTGTGGCGAGTTGTTGCTAGTAGCGCTTTCGTTCTCCATGGCAACCAGGCGTGAGCCAATGAAAAGCCAGAACGTAATCCCTTTCTGGCTTTTGATTGGCTGACGCCTGGTTGCCATGGATAACGAAAGCGCTACTAGCGTGTGTCCGAGCAGCGCTCAGTTTGATCGGAAATGTCACAGAGCCTCCAAAAATGCCGCAATCGATGTAAACAGTGGTAGGGAAGGGCCAATTTGTCAATGACCTTCATGAAGTACACAAGGTACTTGTTTTGTATTTTTCCCAAACTTACAACTTCGAATTTGGGAATAATTTTATTTAATTCTTAAATTTAAATAAAATAATTTTAAAACCATAGCGGTAGCCTAAGAAATTGTTGCTAACAAAATCAAAAGGTCATTATTTCCCTTTAAACTCTTAAAATAGGAATAGACAGAAAAGAAAAAGCATGCTTGATGGCATAGCACATATCCAAATGAAAAGGTTATCTATGGATGATTTGTGGATTGCTAATGGATTGCTATAATTGAAAGTTCGGAGTGCTTCCCCAGTGACGTCACACCTAATGTTAAACCGCCGGGCGATCCACACATAGGAAATGCCGGGACGACGCCCCCTGGTGGCACTGGTGCGCGGTTGCGTATCAGACAAAAATCGGGTCAGCTGATGATTGGCCATGATTGGTGCATTCAAACACCAAAAGAAATATAGGCCAGCTGATGCTCGTTCCTACGATTCCGGAGATACCAAATAACAAATTTGCCGGGACCGGAGCCGGGTCGGGAAAGTCGAGATATCGGATTGTTTTCTATTTCAGCGTTAAATCTGTTAGATGAAACCGGTTGTAACTTATTCATAATAAATTAGTGTATGATATTGATGTTCCTATTGTAATATTCAAAGAGATATAGGTAGACAATGCTCATTTTGTTCAAGAACCATATAGATAATACGTATAAAACCGCTTGAATTATCAGTAAAAAAAAACTTTGTCCTGGTTATCTTGAAATTTACACACAAATGGAGTCCGTGCCGAATGGACACAACATATTCTGGAGTGTGACTTCGGGCGCCAAGGGGGGGGGGGGGCATGGCCCCCATGGCCCCCCTTAAATACGCCACTGGCTCCTAGTCGTACAGACTGCGCCGTCAAGAGCGAACGCACACAGCGCCGCCACCGGGCTATACATCAACTAAATCTACATAGGAGTTGCTCCGCGAGACAGGTCCACGATCCGCTGTCGCCACAGCCAGACTGGTTATTGATTCGACTCTGACTGCATCGATTAGAATCGTTCAATCAAAATCCCTGAATCAAAGAAGAATCGATTCACCACCGGATTGTTTTATTCATGAATCGTGATTGAATCAAAACTCGCATAGAAACAAGGCTGTTTAAATCAAAAAGGTTGTGCAATGCTATTTCAATGGTGAGTCAAACATGATTTGATCACAAAAAAAAAATTCTTTGAATCGGAAAGGATCATTTCTCAAAATGTTTATCCATGAATGAAACGGTGACTGAATCATTTATATTCCAAAATGAGTCGTGATTGAAACCTTCCAAATACGGTGAATCAATAACCAGTCTGGCCACAGCACCAAATGCATCGCTGGCACGGCGCCAGCGACGTGCCGCCCGTAACATCCTCCACACAAGAAGAAGAGCGGTTGACTACTCTCGAACGAAACTTAAACTGCTGACACACAGTCACACACAAAGATGAATTCCTAACTTCCTTCCTTACATGTCGTCTCAAAACAAAAACTTCAACTAGGCCAGGCACAGGCACGTAGCCAGGATTTCGTCCAGGGGGGGGGGGGGGGGCGGCGCCTCGAAAGAGCCCCTTCCCGAGCATTGAAAGGGCCCCTTCCCAAGCGTTGAAAGGCCCCCCCCCAAAAAAAAACTCATGAAAAGGCACGTTATAAGGCTGAAAAATGCAGTATGGCAGGTATGACATGGGCCATATCAACGTTTAGGAGCTGGAGTTAGCAAACTGCCACATCAACTTTGGAACCAGCGACACGAATTTGGAATCAGCTATACCAACTTGCAATGGCGCGAAAATTTTGAGTATTATGCCCTGGGTTGCTTTCTTATCAATGCGTCGCATTACGTATGGTGCGGACCTCTAAAATTGCTATATTGTGCGTTTAAAAGTGCGGGGAAAAGTGCTAAAGTGAACTATTTTGCTCAATAATATAGGAAAGTAGCAACATAACACATAAATGCGCCGATAAACTGACCGATTTGTTTCCTAACCCTCATATATTTGAATTTGTAGTTAAATTGCGCCGCGGAGCGGCGCGAAAATTTTGAGTTTTATTCCCTGTACAACTGTATTCTTACTGTTGAAAGGCCCAAGATCCCTTCAGATCGTCTAGGGGCCCCTCTGACCTTTTCTACGCCCTTCCGACCTGTTCAGGGACTCATCTGGGATCCGCGAAGCGAAAAGACATGATGTGGAGTGGGTGATATATACATAATACAAAGAGGGCTTACTATACAGGAAAAAATAAAATCGGATCTTTCGGGTATATTGTAGCACCCTGACGAAGGGTGCTACACACCCTGACAATATACCCGAAAGCTCCGCTTTTAATATTTGTATTGTGGAGTAAGTCCTCTTTGTATTTAATCTTCATCTGGGATCTCTACGTCCTTTGACCCTTCCGGTCTCACCAGAGACTCCTCAGACCTTCCAAGAAGCCCCTCTTGTGTGTCAAGGGGCCCATTCGGCCAGTTCAGAGGTCCTTCCGACCTGGCCAGCGACTGCACTGGCTGCTTTGTCGCCCTGCCGACATGCTCAGGGGCAGGGGCGGCGGATTGCGGGGAGAAGGGTACCCAAAATCCCCCCTCAAATGAAAATCCTGGGGAGGGGAAGGGTCATGTTGCCCCCAGATTGAGCAAGCTAAAATCTGGGGGGGGGGGCAAAACTACCCTTTGCCCCCCAGGATTTTCGACTGTGGGAAATTTTTGATACCTTGCCCCCGCAATCCGCCGCCCCTGCTCAGGGGCCCCTCCGACCTGCCCAGGGGCCCCTCCAGTCTGGCTAGGAACTCATCCGGCATGTTCAAGGGGCCTTCTGACCGGCCCAGGGACCCTTTTGATCTAGCCAGGGGCCCCTCTGACTTGCCCAGGAGCCCTTCCGATCAGCCCAGCGACTCTTCTGGTCGGCCTGCGCTGGCTGCTTTGTTGCCCTGCCGACATGCTCAATGGGCCCTCCGACCTGCCCTGGAGCCCCTCCGTGCTGGCCAGGGACCACTTCGGCATGTTCAGGGGCTCTTCTTACCCGCCCAGGGGTCCTTTCGGTCTGGGCATGGGCCCCTCCGATCTGCGCAGGGGCCCTTTTAACTTTACAGGGGCCCTCTGGTCTCTCCAGGGGCCCTTTAATCGTCTAAGGGGCCCTTCCGACCTAGCAAGGGACTGCGATGGCTGCTTTGTCGCCTTGCGACATGCTCCGAGGGCCCTCCTACCTGCCATGGGGCCCCTCCGTGCTGGCTAGGGGCTCATTCGGCGTGTTCAGGGGCCCTTCTGACCCACCTAGGGGCCCTTTCGGTCTGGTCAGGGCCCCTCTGAACTGCACAGGGGCCCTCTGGTCTGTCCAGGAGCCCTCCAACCTGCTCAGGGGCCCTTATGACCTGGCAAAGGACTGCGCTGGCCGCTTTGTCGCCCTGTCGACATGCTCAGGGGCCTCTCAACCTGCCCAGGGGCCCCTCTGTGCTGGCTATGGGCCCATTCGACGTGTTCAGGGGGCCCATTCGACATGCTCAGGGGGGCCTCTGACCCGCTCAGTGGCCCTTTCGGTCTGGCCAGGGGCCCCTCTGACATGCACAGGGCTCTATTGAACGTCCAAGGGCCCTCTGGTCTTTCAGAGGGCCCTGGTGGCCCTAAAGGGCCTCTGAAGTCCTCTAAACTCTCTAAAGACCACGCTTCGTGTAGTAAAGAGCCTATGATACCGCGCTTCGCGCGGTCTCGGCCCTTTTCGGCGCGCGCCGAAAAGGGGCCTCCAGGGGGGGGGGGGGGGCGCCCCCGCTGCCCTCCCCTTGGCTACGTGCCTGGCCAGGCACACAGCACATGAACACAACCAAATTACGCAAACTTCACGGCGAGTAGCGGGGGGGGGGGGGGGAGGGAGGGGGCAGGCTCGACTGCCTACCGCCACAGGAAACCTACACTGATTCGTCTGCGCTGTCATCAAGCATCACATTAACGTCTAAGTTGTATTTGCAATCAATGAGAATGCAATGCGAATTCCGAAAAAACAGACATTTCGACAAACATTTATAAATATTTAAATTCTAAAGATATTTAAGTCAAGCAATCACAATCTGCTTCATGCAAACCTGGTGCCGATTGTGATTGCTTATATTTCACATAATCAGGTCGTTCCACTGTGACAGGGTTATTCCACGACCATCGAACACGATCAGACAGTTGTCAAATCAACCTTAATACGACTAAAAAAGAAGACAACAAAATTACACAAATATTTACAATGGACAAATCATGCAAGTAGCAAGTCACGAATCTTGGTCTTGAACGGTGGCATAGCCAGGCCAGAGTGCCCATTGGCGATCACGAGTCGGTTATACAGCTCAGCAGCTCGGTACACAAATCGTCGTTTCCCATGATTGTTTCTGACACGGGGCAAGCTTAGATGGTGAGACTGCCTAGTATCACGGCGCACATGCTCGCGGTTGTATGTAATGCACGAACGCAACAAGTCAGGTTTTTCGTAAGTGAGTATACCGTGCAGCAGACAAAGACCAAAATATGACACCATGTCAGACGTACCCAACCATCTGAGATCACCGATGACATCGGAAATATGGTCATACTTTCGCCTCCCGGAAATGACCCTAGCTGAGAAGTTAAACACTTTCTGCAACTTGGTAATGTTCGTGCGGTTAGCGCTCCCGTAGACTTGTACACAATACCGTACATGGGAAAGGACCAGGGCGTCAACTATCCTCGGTAGTACACTCAATGGAATGATATGCCTGATGTGCATGAGTCCGATAAGGATACCGAAACAGCGGTTGATGATGTGGTCTATGTGCGCCGCCCAAGAGAGTTCAGAGTCCATGACTACCCCTAGGTTTTTCACGGACTTGGAGAAAGGCAGGAGCTGGCCCATGAACTTGATCTGTGGGGGATCCCTGATTTGGACCAGCTGGCGACGGTCGCCGCACAGGAGGAGCTCTGTCTTGCTGGCGTTCACCAGCATACCATGCTGGAGGAACCAGGTGCACATCATATCGAGAATATTCTCCAGCGCCAGCTTCAGCTCTGGTAGCCTGCTGCGGGGGCCAATGATTGCCACCTGGGAATCATCGGCATAGCGGACCAAGGAGGTGCGGAAGCCGCTGATGCTGGAGGGGATGTAGCAGCTGATGTTGTTGCTGACGACGTTGAACAGCAGTGGCCCCAGGCAGCTGCCCTGATATGTCCCGATGTCAATGGTAAGGGGCTCGGAGAGAGTGTCACCCACCCGCACGCGCTGTGTGTGACCTGCCAGGTAGCTCTTGATCCAACCTGTTGAAATCTGAAGCTGCTCAAGGCTGTTCAGCAGTGTCGCGTGGTCCACGACATCAAAGCAGCGACTGAGGTCAATTAACGTTAAAAGAGATATTTCTGATTGGTCCATACCCTGGAGGATCTGTTCGGTCATAGATAAAAGAGCAGTGGTGGTGGAGTGGCGCGACATAAAACCGTGCTGGTCCGAACTGAATAGACAGTGGTGATGAAGGTAGGCGGTGATCTGCTGATGGACAAGTTTCTCAATGATTTTGCAAATGGCCGGAACGTTGGTGATGGGTCGAAAATTGGATGCTTGGGAAGGGTCACCTCTTTTATGAAGAGGGATGACGACGACACACTTCCAGCTGGCAGGGACTGATTCAGTGACTATGTTAATGATGCGCAGTAAAAGATGCCCGATGTCATTAAAACAAAGCTTAACGATTTTGATGGGCACATCACCCGGCACACATGAGTCCTTGTTAGGCAGACCGAGAATGACGCTCTGAAGCTGGTCTCGTGACACGGGAAGGATGTTGAGAGCCCCGGTGTGGACACGTGGAAGCCTAGTGTTCAGGGGCAGGCGACCAGAGCGCTCGAACTCTGCCATCACAGCGTCCCGCGTCGATCTCCCTATGGAGCAAAAATACTGGTTAAGGTCTGACGCTGACAAGTTGACGGGTGACACTGAGGGACCACGCTTGGGAGCAATGACTGATTTCAGCTGTTTAAAAGGCGTGAAGCAGGGGTGGATTGCACGCGCTCAGTGAGGTCTTCGCGCCTATCCTTCCTAATTGCGCGCTTAGTCAGTATGTTAAGACGGTGATAGGTGTCTCTGTCGGCGTTTCTCAGGGCCTCCCTGCGCTGGCGCATGAGGTCTAAGGTCTCGCGGCTGACAGGAGGAGGAGAGGGATTGTGGACCTTGAACCTGCGGATTGGAGCATGTTTGTCGAGCAGACGGTTCGTGACAGCAGCAAATGCATTCCATTGGTGTTCACAGGGATTATCTCTACCGACTACTGAGTGCCAATCGATGTTACGAACATCATTTAGGAATGCCTGCTCGTTGAACGCACGCCAGTTACGCCCGGTGCGGTACAGAGGTACGGGTTTGACACGAGGAATGGATGAATGAACAATGACGCGGCGGTGATGGGTGACAAAATGACAAATATCAACAGTGCACACAGGTGGAGTAGCGACATCACACCGTTCACGAGATAGCAGCACAACATCGAGAATGGACTGAGTGTCACCACGGTAGAAGGTGGGCTGGTTCACGACGTTGATTAGTCCATAACGCTCGCCAAGCTCGATGAGGCGACGGTGGGCAGCGGGGCTCGTCTGCGAATCAGAGTTTAGATCTCCGGTCAGCCCGATCCTCTGAGCCGGGTGGGCGGTGATGACGGCCTGCAGCTGCTGATCGATATCATCGAAGTCGGCGTCCGCCTGCGATGAACTCGATGAGGGAGGTCGGTAGATGCAGCCGATAGTGGTGGCGCGCTTCTGGTTGAACTTGACACTGAGCCAAATTGACTCAGCGTATGACGGCCCAGATGGCGCTGGTGTGACGATCCGGGTGGCTAGGAGAGAGTCGCGGACGTAGATGGCGACACCGCCTCCTGCCTTCTTGCGACCTAGCTTCCTGTCCTGCCGGAACAGACGGTACCCAGGCAGCTTAATGAGGCGGTCAGGCGTGCTGGATTTCATGTTCGTCTCCGTGATGCATAGAACATCAGCGGCTCTCTGCTGCAGCTCAGCTACGATGTCTGGAAGCTTCGGTAGGAGCGATTGCACGTTCAGCAGCTCGATGATGATGTTGGAGGGGTTGCTGGCTGTTGCGGCGGCAGCAGGAGCGGTGTGAGTCGGCGCCACACGTTCAGTCTGTAGAAGAGACATGCGCTGCGAGCGCACCAGACAGCGCTGCTCACTGTCAACCAGGCCCTGAGTCCGGCGGGAATCTTGTGCTGTAGCAGGCCGAGACGTGATGCATACGGGGATAGGCGGAGAAGGTGAACGTAAAGGGTGACGCTTGACTTAAATATCTTTATAATTTAAAATGTATAATTAGCACTGACGAAGACGCTCTGTTTGTCGAAACGTCTGTTTTTTATGAACTTTCATTTCATCGTCATTGATTGCGAATACAATGATCATGTCTGATACATTACCGTCTATGTCAGCTACACTTGACACGGTGCTATATCCGTCCGGGGTTCAGCTCACACTGACTGGGTGCTCTATCTATATATCTATGTTAAATGTTAAATCAATGCGAAATGCCAGACTAGGACACCCTACAGCACGCCGTCTTGAAGTTCTCCGAACCCCCGGTACTGGCCCCTGGGGTCGAGCCACTTGCGTCGGATGGCCATGATTGGAGGTGGAGGTGGGGGATCCGTGCCTGCGGTGATACCGGCCAAGCTGGCCTCCACCTCCCACGCGAGGGCCGGGTACCGCACCAATATGTCCTTGAGGACTGTGGAGGTGCGCTGCGTGGCATCTAGCTGTGACACAAGGTCCTGATGACACAAACATAAAACATGCATAAATACTTATTCCATCTTCCCGTGAAGGGCTGCAGACAAGCATGCTGATGCAATGTTCAAATGGCAGTCTATAGGATTGCTGAAGTGTTGTCCATTTATTCATTTAAAAAATACATCTTACATAATTTTATATTATTACTAAACCAATAAAGCTTGAACCTAAAGGGCCAAAATATTATATGGAAGTATTGATAGTGCATATGACAACCATGCATGACAACGTTTTACTGGATTGAAGACCATTCTTGCTTGCAAATGAAGAAACACATACATTCCATTGAATAACATGTTGCATGTGTTTTTCCCATTTGTGTGGCAGCATTGCAAACTTCACATACTTTGTGAATTGTGATGGCAACACATCTTGTCCATGAGCACATATAATGAGACTGCTCCAGGCTCCTGCATCCTGGGCTAGGCTCAAAATCACTGTTTGATCATGAACAACAAATGCTGGCAGAAAAACAAAACAAAAACATTGCATACATCAGTCATAGTAACAATTACGAGCTGACATGCTAAGCTCGTTGATGAAGCGAAATGGTAAATCTTTGACAATATTAATCATAATGAAACATAATAGATGAGTAACTAAAGTTTCTAACTACAAGAAGAGATAAAGAGCAACAAATAAATATGCTACATACTCACTCACTCAGGCTCCTAGAATTGCTTTGGAGCTGGGGTGCAGAGTGGAAAATTCTGACTAAAAATAAGTATAAAGAGTGGAAAATTAAACCAAAAAGCATATGTACCAGGCTTTATCACCCAATTACCTGCTCACCAAAATTAGTTATTATCTATGCCAATGCTTACCAGTCTTTCCATCCACAAGCTGTCTCTATAATTACATCCATAAGTCAGTATCAGGTTTCCAATTATTTAATACATTGTAAAATAAGGAGTGGAAAATTCACAGTAAAACTCAGGAAAAAGAGTGGAAAAATAGTATCCATAAGGTGTCATTTTCCACCCAAATTTCCCAATACTAGGATGCTTCACTTGTGGGCGCTTCGCTCCCCTGCTTCTCTTCATGCAGCTTTTGGTTGTACCTAAAATGGATATGTAAGGTAGTCAGAAATATCAGGAATATCATATATCAGGAAACATTGATAATCAGTAGGACAAATTACCCAAATTTAAAGTGCAAATTTGCATGCAAGAAATAAGATTAAAAAACATCCACACTAACATGTACCCAGGGGCGTAGGAACTATGTTCAAGTTGGGGGGGGGGGGGGCAGGAGGCATTCTGAAGTCGATTATTTCCATGCAACGCCCATAGGCGTAATGTTAAAATCAAAAATGTTGGGGGGGGGGCGGCTGCCCCCCTGGCTCCTACGCCTATGCATGTACCTATGTTACATCCATGTAAGGATACATGTAAGGATATAATATGTTGTCACAGCTTTCTAGCAGTTGTTGTTGTTGTTGGGTTAGGGCTCCTTCTAGCAGACATTTCATGCTATCTCATTATTGATATCAACACACCAAAGCTCTGGTGCTTTACTGCATGTATTGTATACGCTCAGCTGTGATGGGTACACATTTAATGTAAACTGTGTAAGGGCCATTTTGGTGAAAGAACCAGGTATGACAAGGAAGGATACATAGGTATAGCTGATTCTTGAGTACATTATTAGTATGCTTCACATGATAATAATAAAAAGGAAACCATTTACAGGCAGGCCTTGACAAGACTGCTACAGACTGATCAAGCAACCTCATCCTATCCACTCATACCGTAAGACTCACAAAACATTGCTTCACTTTAGGATAATTGATAACTGGTAACTGGTCCAGGCAGAGTTGAAGATACCAAATTTTGTTGTGTGGTATATGAGACATCTAGTTATCCAGTATGTACCTACACATGCGAATACATAGTTCAGAGCAAACAGTTGTAGAGCTAAAACGTTTTGTTTTGTTCTGTTTTATTTTGTATTGACGTCTCCACTATCGTCTCTGGTAACGCGTCATATTTTGGTTACAAGTACGCCGTTATTGTATGCAATTGCTTCCATATACAAGCTACCATATGCATGACGTCATACATTGTCCTGAAGTTTGTTATGGCCATGAAGGGGAAAAGAGAAACATGTCCATTTCTCAACGGATATCCATCTATCGTCCAAAGAAATGTCATATTCGTGATTTTCAGCTCAATATACCCCGTATAGCCAATTTTTAAGAAATTTTTCAAGGTGACCTATTCCCTTTAACTCGTTGCTGTAGGTCCGACAACCGCTGGCGCAGTTCCTCGATGTCCTGCTTTGCCTGAGACTGCAGACGTTTCACAGCGCTGGTGGACGGCGGGGTTGGCTGCAGTGGTGAGGCTGCTTTCCGCTTTTTCGCCATACTGGTCGCAATATCACACACTGCCGGCGCCACACCCCTCTCACCGCCCGTCCTTCACCGCCCGCCGAGCGGAGCACCGCGCGCACGCGTCCGACCCCGGTCAAGGTCAGCTGACAACTCATGTACTTAGCATGGATAGTAGAGAGTTCTTCAACCATTGAAATTATACCAAGCATGCTGCTATAACACCCATTTCTATAAATTCCAGCGGCTCAAAGGGACTAAAGCCTAACACTGATCGCTGTTTGAATACATCATATTGATGGATGTGCCCATGACGTCACGCTATTCGCTGCCTTGGCTGAATTGTATCTAAGGCCTTGGAATGAATGGTGAATGAATGGACGAGCTTGACATTCAATCATAGCAGAACACAATCGTGTGTACCAACTTTTAGCTGCCATATCATAATTGTATTTTCTACGAAGTAATTAAGTTCCTAGGTACCTACATTACATCTTCAAGTACAAAGCAAGGACTCAACGATATATGGTTAAAAATGTCATGTAATTTGAGCTAAGAATATATTAAGTTTCATATCCTTTGGAACGAATTCAGGAGATAAAAAAAATCAAGCAAGTCTGCTTTCTTGGGGGGAAATTTTTGAACGGGGGAGGCGTCCCCCCCCCCCCCCCCTCGCCGACGCCCATGCACCTGGCTGCATGCTCACATCATCACTATTTTAAAACCAAACAAAGATCCGTAACTCTCATTGAAAGCTACAGGCCAATATCACCGACCAGGTAGGTGTTACCACACAATTTGTGAGTGAATGATTCAAGAAAGACATATTTTATCAAATAAATAAACATCATATCAAACAATCAATCAGGCTTCTTGCCAGAACGAAGCACAACTGACAACCTGGTTAAACTCACAGCAGATATCTAAAATTTATTTCCACTCAAACAACACACTCAGCAGCACTCTTCCTTGACCTAAAACAAGCCTACGACTCTCAACATTTCAACACTACTTGACCATATACACAAAATGGGCATCACTGGACACCTAGCACCAGTGATTGGACCTGTGATTAAACCTTACATTACTTTACCCTATTCAAGTGATTAGGGTAAACAACTGCAACAGCAGACACGTCCTGACACCAGACTTTTCATGCTATTGGTAATGTAGGAAGATGATAATAAATACCGAATACAGAATACTTAAATACAGAAGGCTGAGGGGATCTCATTTAAGTTTTTAAATTTGTAAATGGTCATTGTATGCAGTATTTAAAGGGAATGTTTGAATTTAATAGGTACCTAGTGAAAATCAAGGTCAAGCAAAATCAAGGTAGTGAAAAATGTCATCAGCATAAACTCGTTATTAAACAAAGCAGGACTAGGTAACAACATTTTTTTTTTAGTAGAAGGGTTGTGGGACATTGATATAACTTACCAAGGGATGTAACCTGCGCAGCAACCTTAGTTTCTTTAAAAAAAGGCTACATTAATATTTTGCAGGAAGGGGTTTAGTCTACCAATATTCATGGGATTTCGTTTTTTTTAGGAATATGCAATAAATGCAGGAATATGCAGTTCAGTAATTCACCTTCCCAGTTAATGGTGTTCTTGAGGTCCCTAATACAAGAAGAGAGTATTATTACAACAAACAGAAAAGTGTACCAGTAATACCAAAGCTATGAGGTCACCAAAAACGATACATAATCAAACCTTACCTAGCCTTTACAGCAATTACAGTCGCAGAGACACACGTTTAGAACGCTCCGCTCACATTCGCTGCTGGCCGCTGCGCTGCGGAACCGGCTACCCCAGACCCCCACAGATCATCTTGTAGACAGTCAAGGATAATCCACTTTTCAGTCAGTCGTAATATTATCGTCAGCTGACTACTCTTCTGTTATGCACATTATGGCAGCATGGTATGACGTGACAGCGTCAAATGGTAACATCAGAAAGGCAGCAGCATTGTGCACCACAGTGAAATTTCAATATTTCTTCTGACGAAGCCATTATTATTAGTGGGTTAGGTTAGGTTGTTAGGTTAAGTTAGGTTAACGACTTTGCCGGAAGAAATAGGGAAATTCCGCTATGGTGCACAATGCCGCTACTTGTATGATGTTACCATATGCTGACATGCTGTGCATAACAAGGCACACTCACAGGTCACCTTAGTCAAAGATTACCAATAATTGCACAAGTTGGTAAAATACAGTGAAACTACACAGTGATTTCATACAGTGATTTCATGACCATTTTGAACATTAACAGCAATTTTAAACGATCTGCAATGTTCGACTAAGTAATTTATCCAAATTAAAACTTATGTCTAAATATACGAGGAAGATGAGGGAAAAAATATACAGATGAAGATAATTTAATATACTTTTAATCACACGGAACATTTCATCCACTTTAACTAAATTTCCACTTACCATTTCACAATATGGACACGTTTGTCAAATGATAAAACACTGAAATAACCGTCGTTACGTTTCCCCGTGAATCATACTCCACAGGAGCGGCGCCACGGATTTTTGTCAGGGGGGGGGGGCAAGTTGAAATTAAGGGGCCTCCATTTGAGAGGAGGCCTCCATTTGAAAAGGGGCTTTTGACCTCCATAGGGCTCCTTTCACCTTCCCTCTGGCTTCCAGAGGGCCGCTTCTGAACTTCAGGGGCACCTCCGACCTCCATAGGACCCCTTCTGGCCTACAGGGGACCAGGGGCGTAGACGGGATTTCTCCCAGGGGGGATGGGATCAGAGGGGCTCTCGTAGCCAAAGGGGGCCCACATAATTAAAATAGTACAGTATGTTGTATGTTGTGACAAATAACTTTCGACAACGAAAAGGTATATTTGTATTTTTGGGAGTCAAAACTCAAAATTTACAAATTCGCGATAGCCATTTCAATATCATATTATTTCCCTCTTTCGGCTTTTTGATTTGCAAATTGCTTCAAAACTAGATTGCTACGATTTGTCAAACATGTATTGTTTTTCTACCAAAAATAGCATGACATGACGTGATTAACCCTCGCCCTACTCATGGGAGGGGGCCTGACAGGCCCCCCTGAGGATTTTCTTGAATAACTGTTTACACATGCGGCGCATCTTGCTGAAATTTTCAGTAGCTGAGTTTACAACAATTATATGTATACTGTAAAAAAAATGAAATTGATCCAATGGTTTGGGAGATTATGATGTTTTGATGACGTCATGTCGGTGAAAAATATAAATATTTGAAAAAATCGTATAAAACAGAGTTTTATTGCAAATTGCAGACACAATTCTGCAAAGATAGAAAATGCCATTTTCTTTCAAACAACAATCTCGGATTCCCGAAATTTGGGGTTTTTGACCCCAAAAAAAAATAGGAAAAAAATGATTTTTTGAAAAAATCAACACAAAATCAAAATTTTCGAAGATGTTAGAAAAATCGGAATATATGTGAGAGAACTCAGTATGTACAACACCCCAACCAAATTTCAAAGCAATATCTCTATTTTTGAATGAGGGATGGCTCGCTAAGTGTTAGGAATTTAAGACGTAATTTTTCAAATAACTTTTTTATCTTTTTTTGACAAGATACGAGAAAATAATTACCTTTTCTGTATTTCTGAGACAAAACTGGTATAGAAACATGCCTTTTTATTTACATTTATCCATTTATAATTTTGAGGTTTTCTGACGGAGCAAAATCGTTGTTCTGGACATGGTCGACCGATGTCATTCACTTGACCTGGAAGGTTACTAGTTGACCTGAAACCTAAAAAAACATAGGGTTAGATTCCTCTCATGACAAGCAACATGCTGGCTCTTACTGCATTGCTCTAAGTTGCTTGGTTTAGAAGTTACCAGGGGGCTGTCAGACCCCTCCCCGTAGGGCGAAGGTGAAAAAAGCTCCCGTAGGGCGAGGGTTAAAACGTCATTATCTCCCAAAGTACTACACGATTTGCATTCAAATGTTGTGATAAAACGGAGAATGGATGCAGAATAAGGTACTGGAAGGTTGACGTCGATATCTACCATTGTTTTCAAGTTATTTAGAAAATCAGGGAGGGGGAGGAGAGCAGATGCTGCCACCTCCAGCGGGGAGCGGGTTAATCAAAATAATATCCTGAATCTTCTTCAATTCGGATTGAGGAAACAACACAGAACGTACGTTCTGTGTTGTTTCCTCATGCCGATTGTGCACATGTACGATGAAGTTACAAAATCTCTACAAAATAACGAAATAACACACTTCTTATATAGGGTTAGATTCCTCTCATGACAAGCAACATGCTGGCTCTTACTGCATTGCTCTAAGTTGCTTGGTTTAGAAGGAAAGCTTTGGATACCGTTTGCTTATAAATTGTCTTGAAAACAATACACCACATTGTGATACGAGGGGTTTCTACAAAACGATAGAGTCATGTCTTAACACTCGCCCGGGTAGGGCAAAATCACTACGTGTTCGGGTAGGGGGGGGGGTACGACCCCCCTAGCGTTTCTCCCCTAGTTGAGCTAGACTTTCGATGCAAAAACGAGCGTGTTGCTTGTGACGAGAGGAAGCCGTTGATGTCTGAGTTTAAGGTCTTGGGTCATTAGGTGACCTCTGAGGTCATGTCAATGACCAAAAAGTGATCACAATTGTAAATGCGTATAATTGAATTTTGTCGAGCTAGAATCGTGAATGAGCATAATGCTTAATGGGTGCCAAATTCGTAATCAGCGTCACAAAATGTCCTAAAAACAGCCAAATTCCAAAAAGGTCATGTGAGGTCATCTGAGGTCAGTGACCTCAGTTGACCTCTGAAAAGGTCAATCGAGGTCACAATCTCAGTGGAAACCACAACTGTCACCTGGAAACACCTGTGCATATACTCCTGAACAACAAACACTAGGAAACTGCACAAGTGTACACCAGTTGGATAAGCAGGACGTGTTTTTGAGGCTTTCCTAAAAAGATTGAATTTTGCGCAAGAAGAAGTTATTCGCCACTAAATTACATACCAGAAGAAAGACAAGATCAGGAAGATATGGTTTTTATATTTTTTCTTGAGGCACTTACTCTGGATAAGATGTAATATGTATTTATATTTTCATCATTTTCGTCATTTTTAGCATTCTGAAGTAAAGTTTCACGCAAGCGACCTCTGATTTTCTCGTTTGAATTTTAATGTCGCGCGGCAATAAACCACGATAATTACACAAGAGCCTCTGGAGGAAGAAATACAGTGATACAAACACCATAAAGAAAACTCCAAGGATACAATAACGAAACGAATAGTTAAAGGCAGAGTATTTCAAGATTGCTGCTTATGTGAGCTATGAAGAAGCTCACATAAGACTGAAAATCAAACTGCAAATATTGATCTTGCTAAGTCAGAAACGATTAGCAAACGAAGAACGAACGAAACGAAACATCACTTGCATCTTCATTGTGTTTCTATTTCTTGTTTATATGTACTTTTACTGTTGCACATCACTTTTTACTCCCACTTTTATCCTTCCCCTCCCTAATGCAGTTCGCTGTGCGCGGCGCCAAAATGGCTGACGCGCCGCACTGCACCATCCTGATCCTTATATCCACCCTCCGCTTCTACCCGATCACCTCACGTAACATCGCGACGGGCACGTAATAGCCACTGGTACTGTGTGTCACATCGTGTTCAATGTACAAGAGAGTGGATGTGCCGGCACGTTTAAATTTATAAAAAAGTTACAAGTATTGATACTACGGGACGCCAGTTGCGCCTGACATGACCTTGAGAAACAGGTCGGGGCAGGGGGCGGATTCCGCCCCCTCCCCTAAGATCTCGAAAACCACGCAACGTAGCGACAAGCGGAAAAGGCGTTAGATAGCTCGAGACAAGCTCTATGGAAGGTATATATGTTTGTTTTAGGTCAGGTCAATATTGAGGTCACCAGAGGTCATCAAAGGTCAGATTTTCTAGTTTTAGGACTTCGCTCGAGAAACTCCCAAATATATCGGGAACTATGATAGCTAGGAACAAACGAAAAAAAGCAATCGAAAGCTCTTTAAATATGTAATCGCCATCTGTGTGTACTCAAATTTGAGCTCAGGTCAATATTTTAGACTCCAGAGGTCATCAAATTTTTGGGGGAGGGGGGGGGGTAAAACAGTTTTACGCAAATAACGTTTTATCTAATGAAGATAAGGCACTATTTTTTTACGCCATCGTGTTTGTCTCGTCAAGGCGCTTCTAATTCAAAATCGTAGGATAACAATTTCCACTGGGGGGTCGCTCAGGAAAGTACGGGCCAACGTGTTTGTCCAGATGTGTGTCCAGACCAGATCTTTGGCCACCTCTGCAGGTCGACGCTGCGTTATTGGTTCGGAAGATAACCAGGGGGCGAAAACGCCATCCCAGCCAATGGTGTTCGGCTGAGACCCCAGCCAATGCCGGGTTAATACTCGTACATTGTACGAGTACGAGCCTACAATGTACGAGCCTTGTACTCCTCTATTGTACGAGCCTTGTACTCCTCTCAGACGTTACTAGCATACAATGAAAAACAATGAGAACTTTGACTGGTCTTCCTTCGAGAGCATCACCGGCGCTCGACCGGCAGACCACCTCTACCACCACAGGACCCTGTAAAGGACAGCAAAGGCCCTCTACAGATCGGCAGGGGCCTCTAAAGGCCGGCAGAGGGCCCTCTACAGATCGGCAGGGCCCTCTTAAGGTTAACAGAGGGTCCTCTACATATTAGCTGGGACACTGCAGGTCAACAGGGCCCCTAAAGGCTGGAAGAGGGCCCTCTGCAGGTCCACAGGGCCCTCTAAATCCGACAGAGTCCCTTTGCAGATTGGTAGGGCGATCTACAGATCGACAGGGCCCTCTAAAGGCCGGCAGAGCCAACTAAAGGCCGACTAAAGGCCGGAAGGGCCCTATACAGGCCGGAAGGGCCATCTAAAGGCCGGAAGGGCCCTCTAAAGGCCGCCAGGGCCTTCTAAATGCCGGCAGGGCCATCTAAAGGGGCTGGCAGAGAGCCCTCTATAGATTGGCTGACAAGGCCCCTAAAGGCTGGAAGAATGCCCTCTACAGATCGGCAGGGCCCTATAAATGCCGGCAGAGGCCCTCTGCAGATTGACAGGGCGATCTATAGATCGGCAGGGCCCTCTAAAGGCCGGCTAAAGGTCGACAGGGCCGTCTAGAAGCCGGAAGGGCCCTCATAGGCCGGAAGGGTCCTCTAAAGGCCGCCAGGGCTCTCTACAGGTCGGCAGGGGCCTCTAAATGCCGGCAGAGGCCCTCTACATATTGGCAGGTCGATCTACAGATTGACAGGGCCCTTTAAAGGCCGACAGAGGGCCCTCTCCAGATCAGCAGGGACCCTCTACAGATCGGCAGGGCCCTATAAATGCCGCCAGGGGGCCATCTGCAGATCGGCAGGGCCCTTTAAAAGCTGGTAGAGGGCCCTCTCCACACTGTCTGGGCCCTTTTGTACGCATTTACATACGCATGCCTTTAAAGGAAATAGTTCACCTTGGAAATTTTTTACCCAATACAATTGATTGATTACATTGTTTAAAGGGAAATAATGACCTTTTGATTTTGTTAGCAACAATTTCTTAGGCTACCGCTATGGTTTTAAAATTATTTTATTTAAATTTAAGAATTAAATAAAATTATTCCCAAATTCGAAGTTGTAAGTTTGGGAAAAATACAAAACAAGTACCTTGTGTACTTCATGAAGGTCATTGACAAATTCGCCCTTCCCTACCATTGTTTACATCGATTGCGGCATTTTTGGAGGCTCTGTGACATTTCCGATCAAACTGAGCGCTGCTTGGACACACGCTAGTAGCGCTTTCGTTCTCCATGGCAACCAGGCGTCAGCCAATCAAAAGCCAGAAAGGGAATACGTTCTGGCTTTTCATTGGCTCACGCCTGGTTGCCATAGAGAACGAAAGCGCTACTAGCAACAACTCGCCACAATGGTTAAGTGCGCCGAGAAGCATGACAATGCTTTGTAAACAAATCGCCGACGCTAAATAGGTCGCCGTCGATGTGCATCGATGAGCTTCCGATTTAATTGCCAGTTTTGTGTTATTGTTTGTTAGTTTTTTGGGGGAAAATTATTATTTTCATGATAATATAAAGCATAGTGTTATATACAACCACAGACAAATTATACAATACTCCTAATGTTGAAAACAAATGAATTTATTTTCAAAAATTGAGGGTCGCAACTACTAACTATGCCGCCGTTGATGTGCATCGATGAGCTTCCGATTGTATTGCCACTTTTTCCAATCGCTGTTAGTTTTAGAAGATCGCCGGGCATATAATCACAACAAGCAGAACGCACAATATATTTTCCACTCCATTGCGTAAAAAAACAATACGGGAAAAGCCCGCAGTTTGATGAGGACCAAAAGTACTTGCAAGTACCGGTCGTTAAAAGTGTGGAACGCTTATCAACTTTAACTTGAAATATTTTTCGGTAGGAAAGTTTTCATGCAAAATGTGATGAATTTACAATATATTTTAGTCTCGTCTGGCGATTTCAAGTGCTAACTCCATTTTTGTGGAAAAAGGTCATTATTTCCCTTTAATACAATTTCTTTTGATATTGTCAACAATGGCCTTATATCGCGCCGATGCAGGACAGAAGGCCGTAAATTTGTATTGTTTATCAAAACTATATGCATACTCTCTGAGTCAGAGTCCTGACGTCACGCGAATGTAAACAATTATTCAGCCAATCAGATTCGAAAGTAGTCGCGTAAAGATAGACTCGCATTGGAGATGTGCCAACCGGCGGCCGGCGATTCGCTTACTAGCACCAGCTGCAAGCTGATTGGCTGATGGTATAACCTCTGCCCGGGCTAGAGCCAGTACAACATTCTTTCGCCAGCACCGCATTCCTTCGCCAAAAACTCAAATATATTCGGCTGGAGAGTTTTTTTCAGTCAAGAAAACTTGCAGATAGGGGTTTCCCAACACGGGCTACAAAACTGCTATCTCAGTTTAAAACTAATGTCGAAGGTGAACTATTTCCTTTAACAGGCAAGCAAGTGCTGTTATTTATTCGTGTTACAATTTATTTAGGTTGTGGGCGTTCTTTTATGCGACGTAAGGCGTTTCGCGGGCGCCTGACACCATCCAAAACACTGGGGCCTTCGGCCCCAGGGGGCCCTCGCTCGGTCGCCAGAGGGGCCGGCCTGACCTCCAGGGGGATGGCCCCCCTTGCCCCCCCCCCTCCTTGCCTACGCCCTTGCAGGGGATTCCTGGCGTTTGACCTCCAGAGGGCCTCTCTGGCTTCCAGAGGACCCCTCTGGCCTACGGTGGCCACTCATCGTAGAGAAGTTCAGGCACACACGCCGTGAAACAGACACACACGCCGTGAAACAGGCACATACGCTCACAGGCACACACGCCGTGAAACAGGCACACACGCTCACAGGCACACACACCGTGAAACAGGCACACACTCCGTGAAACAGGCACACACGCCGTGAAACAGGCATACACGCCGTGAAACAGGCACACACGCCGTGAAACAGGCACACACGCCGTGAAACAGGCACACACGCTCACAGGCACACACGCCGTGAAACAGGCACACACGCCGTGAAACAGGCACACACGCTCACAGGCACACACGCCGTGAAACAGGCACACACGCTCAAACATCAACAAGCATAAATGCCCCGTGAAGTTAGCAGGGGCATTCCACAGTAAACTAACCAGTGGGTGCCGTCCGACCATTTGTAATTTTCCTGAAAGTTTGTGCATCGAGGTTTTCAAGGGCGGGGAATTCATTGCTAGTGACCAAAAACAAAAACAAAAATGTATTTCCCGAGATATGGCTTAACGACATTTCGATGAGAACTAATGCAATAACTGTTAACATCATACTAAGTAAGTAAATTAATTAATTAAGGCCGAAATTCTACTATTGGATAATTAATTGTGCATTGTTCATCATTGTTCATTGCTGACGAAGCTTCAATAGCGAAATATCCCAGAATACAATTTCGGCCTTTATTTATTTATTTACTTGCTTAGTATGAGGTTAATGGTTATTTCATTAATTCTCATCATCATGGTTAACCTCACACAGGGTTTTCGCCACCTTAGATATAACGACATTTTAAAATATCGCTCTGCAGGCCTAATTTTGACGATCCATAACTCCGAGGCTAAAAAAGTAATTTGATATTTTTTTTATTGAAATGGGAATTAATTCAAACCAATTTGGTTATTACGAGCAAGCGCGAAGCGCTCGCTCGTCTTTCCGTGGTATATGGGAAAAATCTGAATATGAGCGGCTCGGCCCGGCCCGGCCCGGCCCGTGGCGACGCTTTTGAGAAGCTCATATACCTGCAACCACACGTTTGATTGACAAGCTGACTTCTTTGCTGAGCAGCCCCATCCTGCACCCTGCACCCTGTTTGAGACCAATACCGACTCATGTGGGTGACTACCACTGCACGTGGCGCGTGCCGCGTGAGGGGTGTTGAAAAGTGTTCTCTCGCAAAAACTCTGCAACGGCTGAGCCGATTGTGTGCGAATTTGGTGTGTGGTTAGAGATCCCTCAGCCGCCAATTTTCCACAATCAGGGGTGGAGTGCCTCTGCATGTGCGCACGTGCTCGTCCCTATTCTATATCTCATGAATGGCTGAGCCGATTGTGTTCAAATTTGGTGTGTGGTTAGGGACCTCTCAACTGCCAGATTCTCAGAAGTCAGGGATGGGGTGCCTCTGCACGTGCGCACGTGCACACCCCTGTTCTATAGCTCAGGAACGGTTGAGCCGATGTGTTCAAATTTGGTGTGTGGTTAGGGACCTCTCAGCCCCACTTTCCCACGAGTCAAAGGTGGGTGCCTCTGCACGTGCTCACCCTTTTTTGTATCTCAGAAGCTACTTGCCCGATCAAGTTGAAATTCCCCATACATTTCCTTCGCGCTCGCTCGTTCATCGCCAACTACGGCGCCTTACTGGTTTTAGTCACGTGACTTTGTGACCTAATGTTTGCGTCGTGACCTTCACCTGTGGTCTACTGAAATTAACAGTTTGGTCTGATGACGATTGTAGCTCCATTAATGACCTTTTGCATACAAACAAAAAATACAAACATGGGGCTGGACCTATTAAAGCCACTTTTGGGGTTTGCAATGCTGACGCAATACGCTATTCGGAACATGTCTGACTTGGGGTGTCAAAAAATTAGCGGTGCAAGCTGCGCATCCAAAACGAGGTGCTCCTTCATGTTAAGAATACGTTCATCAAATATGTTGACCCTTCTTTGAGTCTGGTCCCTCCCGGGCCCGTCAAAGATCAGTGACCCCGCACGAATACGGGTCAAAATAGGGGTCAAAAATCAAATTTGTTGTACAGCGCTCGGCGGGGCTAATTTTATAGATCTTGTCAAGTAAAATACACTTTTTCAGTCAAAATGTCCCAACTTAACCCGGCAGTCACTGGGATATATTCTGTAACACGACTCACTGGTGGTGGGGGGGGGGGGGGGGTTAGCCCCCCCCCCCCCCCCCTGGTATCTTCAGGACCAATGATCGCAGCGGGACGCGCAAGGCGGCATTCGAAAGCGCTCAATGAGAGAAGCCTAACGCAAACTTTAAAAAAATCAAATTAAGGTCACATGTCAGGTCACGGTCAAGTCAAACGTCAAAATCGAGGTATTTGAGTTTATGGACAATACTTGCCATCCATGGCCTTCGATTACGCCTATAATCACCCAAAGTGATGTCAAAGGTATGATACATATCCCACATGAGCTAAAGTGAGATTGTTGGAAAAGAGCAAGGTCAAGGTCAGGTCACAAAAGGTTATTACACACAAAATATCTACGAAAGTCATGCAGCACATGGTTTATGGATGTTTTTACGCGTAGAATTCGATAGTAGAAGTCATTTTACCACCTGACTTCATTTACGTGAAGTTAGTGTCAAGTTCAGGTCAAGTTCAGGTCACTGAAGGTCAAAATTTGAAATTGATAAATCGAAATAAAAAAGGCATGTTTCTATATCAGATTTATCTAAAGAAAACAGTGCTGGCATTTATTTGTCTGTATCCGGTCAATAAAATCCAAAAAACGCAATTTCAAAATCTGACGTCATGATTTACCCATATTTTATGTCATGAAAGTAAAAAAAGATGATATAATTTTGAAATTTGGTATGGTTTTTCAATGTTAAACCATACCAAATTTCAATGCCCATGTGTTGTTATCTGATATATATTCCGGTTTTTTTCAATATCTTTGAAAAATTTGATTTTGTGAGCATTTTTTCAAAAAAAGTTTTGTTTTGAAATTTTTTGGGTCAAAACCCAAATGTTTCGAAATTTCGAGATAGCCGGTTTGTAGCCCTTGCAATGTTCTACCTTTTAGCGTTTTTCGATTAAATTTTGCTTCATATGCGGCATTTGTAGGGCCTGGCAAAATTTAGCCGATTTTGGTGTCAAAATCGTGTTTAGTGACGTCACTAAATTCACTATATCTCAAATAAATTCTGACGATTTTTTTTAAAAAAAATCTTATAATGTGTGAAAATGATGCCCGGATAGGTACTGAAAGTTTGGCGTCGATATCTGCATTAGTTATTGAGATATGCCTAATATTCCTAAGGGGGGGGGGGCTAAAAAAAGCCCCCCCCAGTGACTCGCGGGTTAAGTATATTTCGCTCCAAGTGACTATTAACATCCACCCAAACCACGCTTTCGGCGGATGTTTATGATGAATTCGAATAGAATCTTCCCTCACACTGGGGATTGTCTGCCGGAGTGATGAGGTGAGCGCCGGGACGGCGCAGCAGGTCCGCACGCGGGTGCGGCGCGCAGGCAACTGCCGATCAACGTAACATGCTCCGTCAACAATGCCGCACCAGTAATTTTCCACAATGTTCCTATTTGCATCCACTCCCCACTTCATTTCAATTCACAAATGATATTCGCATTCCGTGAATGGCCGGCGAGCACCACGCACTCCAGGAAACTGGCGCTATCGCTGACCTCCATTACATAATTTGAAACCAAAAAAGCTGCACGGGACTGCGGCGGGGAATGCCGCCGCTGCAGCAGCTCCGTGCTGCCGGGCTGTGGACGGATGTGGGGGGGGGGGGGAATGCCGCCGCTGCAGCAGCTCCGGTCTGCCGGGCTGTGGACGGATGTGTGTGGGGGGAATGCCGCCGCTGCAGCAGCTCCGTGCTGCCGGGCTGTGGACGGATGTGTGTGTGTGTGGGGGGGGGGGGGGGGGTCTCCGATAAGACGGGACGGCTGCCGAGGAGACGCGGGCCTCCCGCTGGCACAACCGCGCTGGGCTCGCAACTGAGAGGACAGCTTTGCTCGGGTAGAAGTCACCGTGTCACGTGCTAGGGTGAGTGCCAAAAGAGGTTTAACGCTTCTAATTAGGTTACTATTACGATGCTATTACGCCATAGTATGCCTGTAATGTTCCTCATTAGATATTTCCTCAAATGGCTTTGAAACATTCCCGTTGTTCTATGTGGTGGAAGCCGTCAGACATGTATATTGCATATATGAACCAGACTGGTTATTGATTCGACTCTGATTGAATCGATTAGAATCGTTGTGGACCGTTGTGAGGACCCGAAACTAGTTTCGGGAAAATTCAACTTCTTCTAAAAGGGGCCCACTAGTCCTGTGTCGAAATTACTTAACGTAGGGAGCTATTTGTATCAAACAACCCATTTTTCGATCTGCTCTACAAATCTGCTATCTCAGTTCAAAACCTCATGTTAAAGGTGAACTTTAACCCTCGCCCTACGGGAGCTTTTTTCACCTTTGCCTTACGGGGGGGCCTAACAGCCCCCCCCCTGATAACTTCCAAACCAAGCAACTTAGAGAAATGCGGTAAGAACCAGCATATTGCCTGTCATGACAGGAATCTAACAGTATGCGATTTTAGGTTTCAGGTCAACGAGTGACCTTCCAGGTCAAGTGAATGACCTCGGTTTTACCACGTCCAGAACAGCGATTTTGCTCTTCAGAAAACCTCAAAATTGGAAATTGATAAATGTAAATAAAAGGCATGTTCCTAGACCAGTTTTGGCTCAGAAATACAAAAAAGCTATTTATTTGTTCGTATCTTGTCCAAAAATGTCAAAAAAATATTTTAAGAAATGACGTCATCAGTTTCCTACACTTAGAAAGCCATCACTCAGTCAAAAATGAGGATATTGTATTGAAATTTGGTATAGGTATTGTCCATACTCAGTTCTCTCACATATATTCCGTTTTTTTTAAACCAACATGACGTCATCAAAACATTATTATCTCCCAAACTACTTAAGCAATTTCAATTAAATATTTACAGCCTACGTATAATTGTTGTAAACTCAGCTACCAAAAATTTCAGCAAGATCCACCTTATGTGTCAAAAGTTATTCAATAAAAACCTCAGGGGGGGGGGGCTGTCAGGCCCCTCCCCGTAGGGCGAGGGTTAATACGGTAATTTTCCTGATTCCCTCCTGATAATGATCGGGCTTTTTCTCATGCCAGATCCGTTTTCAAACGCCTGGCAAACGCAAAGTACCGTGGATATCTGATCAGCCTTGTAAGTGACTTTCGAGACAATCCCAAACGACTGTGGTCATATATCAAGTCACTGAAATCCTCGCAGCCCGCTCTGACCACACACTCCTTGACCAAGGCCGCTCCTACACCAACCAGGTTGACTGCGCTAACCTGTTTAACAGGTCATTCAGTTAAAAATTATCTGATCCTCACATAGCTGACCTTCCAGAGGCCCACGTGCTTCACACTTCCAGCCTCAGCACGCTTGCTCTGCCACCAGGCAAAGTTGAAAACTTGCTGCTGTGTCTGGGCAGCACAAGGCGTGCGGCCCAGATGGACGGAGTGCCCGGATACTCAAGGAATGTGCGCACGAGCTGGCTATTCCCATCAATATCCTTTGCACTAGCGTCCTGAAACTTTGTGAATTTTCCCCAAATTGAATGGCGCGTGTTGTCAAAATTTTGAAAAAAATCGGCCCAGCAGAGGTGGTGCCAGGCTCTTGTTTTGGGGACAGTGTTGCGAATTCGGTTTTGCGGCGCATACTTCCTTCGTGGTTTGCAGTGCAATAACTGCGTCAGAAACAATTTCAATGCAATATGCATCATAGATACTGGTATTGAGCATATTTTGGGGCAGAGGCGCACTCAGGATACAAAAAAATGGGAGGCGATACCCACCCTCAAATTAGGTCCAACTTCAAATTAGTAAGATGATAAAAGCGTTACGCGAACGGTGCCCCCACCCCCCCCCCCCCCCCCCATGTTTTTTCCTGGATCCGCCTATGCGCAATATATTCAATTTAACAAATTACAGCATATAATTCCCACATGTGACGTTCATGTCGTCCCAAACAATCACGAACAGCACATATTTTTTTTCAGAAAATCACCCCATTTTACATTCCCTGAATACGCCTATGATATTTTATTTTGTTTTTCGTCTTTTGATATATTAAAGACCAGTACATTTGAATATCAGGGTCCAAAAAGAGAGATCTTGTCATGACGAATCGAATGGCATTTTCCCATCGAAATTGGCCGCGCGGTTCTCGAGATCTCTGGGGGGGGCAGAATCTGCCCCCCCCCCGCAGGTTAACGTAATTTTTGCTGCCCGCAGGGAATAGGGTTAACCCGGCAGTCACTGGGGTCTATTCTGTAACACGACTCACTGTGGGGGGCTTTTTTTAGCCCCCCCCCCCTGGTATCTTCAGAACCAATGATCGCAACAGGACGCACAAGGCGGCATTCGAAAGCGCTCAATGAGATAAGCCTAACGCAAACTTAAAAATGTAAAATTAAGGTCGCATGTCAAGTCACGGTCAAGTCAAACGTCAAAATCGAGGTATTTGAGTTTATGGACAATACTTGCCATCCATGGCCTTCGATTGCGCCTATAATCACCCAAAGTGCTGTCAAAAGTATGATACATATCCCACATGAGCTAAAGTGAGATTGTTGGAAAAGATCAAGGTCAAGGTCAGGTCACAAAAGGTCACTACACACAAAATATCTACGAAAGTCATGCAGCACATGTTTTATGGATGCTTTTACGCGTAGAATTCGATAGTGGTAGTCATTTTACCACCTGACTTCATTTACGTGAAGATAGTGTCAAGTTCAGGTCAAGTTCAGGTCACTGATGGTCAAAATTTGAAATTGATAAATCGAAATGAAAAAAACATGTTTCTATATCAGTTTTATCTCAAACAAACAGTGCTGGCATTTATTTGTCTGTATCCGGTCAATAAAAACCAAAAAACGCAATTTCAAAATATGACGTCATGATTTACCCATACTTTATATGCCATGACAGTCAAAAAAGATGATATCATTTTGAAATTCTGTATGGTAGTTGCTCATATGTTTTTATCTGACATATATTCCGGTTTTTTCAATATCTTTGAAAAATTTGATTTTGTGAGCATTTTTTTAAAAAAAAGTTTTTTTGTGAAATTTTTGGGGTCAAAAAACATTTTTTTTGTTTAAATTTCGAGATAGCTGGTTTATAGCCCTTGCAATTTTCTACCTTTTAGGGTTTTGGATTGCATTTTGCTTCAAATACAGCTTTTGTACGGCTTGGCAAAGTTTAGCTGATTTTGGTGTTAAAATCGTGTTTAGTGACGTCACTAAATTCACTATATCTCGAAAAATGTCCGACAAAATTTTCCATTTTTTTCTTAAAAGGTGTAAAAATGATGCCCGGAAAGGTACTGAAATTTTTCCATCGATATCTGGATTAGTTATTGAGATATTCCTGATATTCCTAAGGGGGGGCTAAAAAAAGCCTCCCCCAGTGACTCGCGGGTTAACCGAGGGAGTTTTTCCCAGCGCCTGGAAAGAGGCCAACATTATTCCGATCCACAAAAAAGGGACACAAAATGCGCAGATAACTACAGAGGGATCTCAATACTTCCTCTGTGTTAAAAATATTAGAGAAAGTCGTTCTCGACTACCTCCTGTCCCACTGCCTGCCAGCTCTTCCGCAAGGGCAGCATGGTTTCTTACCCAGACGGTCTTGCATGCCTAACCTCAGCAGCTTGCTCACACACGGCTGGGACTCGATTCAACAGGGCGCGCAGACTGATGCTGTCTATACGGATTATTCCTCGGCCTTTACTAGTGTAAATTATGCTCTCTTACTTCATAAGCGACCCTCGCCCTATGGGAGCTTTTTTCACCTTCGCCCTACGGGGGTCCTAAAATGTTAACTGTTAACTTCCCAACCAAGCAAGATAGAGCAAC
This sequence comes from Chirona hameri, assembly GCA_036785665.1. Classification (NCBI taxonomy): domain Eukaryota; kingdom Metazoa; phylum Arthropoda; class Thecostraca; order Balanomorpha; family Balanidae; genus Chirona; species Chirona hameri. The sequence continues at coordinate 56,659 of JAXIVJ010001803.1, forward strand.
ACGGTAAGAACCAACATGTTGCCTGTCATGCTTGGAATCTAACGGTATGCAATTTTCAGGTTTCGGGTCAACGAGTGACCTTCCAGGTCAAGTGAATGACCTCGATCGACCACGTCCAAAACAGCGATTTTGCTCTGTCGGAAAACCTCAAAATGAGAAATTGATAAATGTAAATAAAAAGGCATGTTCCTAGACCAGTTTTGTCTCCGAAATATAGACAAGGTAATTATTGATTCGTATCTGGTAAAAAAGTCCAAAAAAGTTATTAAAAAAATGACGTCATGAATTTCTTACACTTAGGGAGCCATCACTCAGTCAAAAATAGAGATATTTCTTTGAAATTTGGTCCATACTCAGTTCTCTCAGATATATTCCGGTTTGTTTAAAGGGACATTGCCACCTTTCTGAAAGTTGTCAAATATACGCCGGTTGTACCCGAAATAGGAAGTAAGTGCTGCTGAAAACGATGGTGATATGTTTTTTCTCGAAAACGACACTTAACTTGATAAAAATTAAGTTGTTTAAATTTGGTATGATGACGTCATATTGAGCTCTAGAGAGCTATATAGAAATCCTTTACGCTGTCAAAATATGGCACATTTTTTCGAGACAATTCTGGCGCTTTGAATACAAAACAAACCAACCATTGAAACGTATGCGTCTCCGTACACCACCGTCAAACTAGGAGCAGATTTATTATAAATGTAGTTTGATATTTGAGGCATCTCGATTTCGCTGAGAATTGATACACTGACCATATCCGATACGCTGATCACGAATCCAATGTTTTTGATCTGGGATTGTTTCGAACCTTACGAAATACGGACGGTCATACATACATACGAACAGGGACGTAGGAACTATGTTCAAGTTGGGAGGGGGGGGGGGGGGGGTCCGGAGGCATTCTGAAGTCGATTCTTTCCATGCAACGCCCATAGGCGTAATGGTAAAATCCAAAATGTTGGGGGGGGGCGGCTGCCCCCCCCCTGTTCCTACGCCTATGCATACGTAGGTCCGCCGGGTATCTCGATTTCGCTGAAAACTGGTCCACAAACCATATCCGATGCGCTGATCACGAATCCAATGTTTTTGGTCTTGGATTTTCGTATCTTACGAAATACGGACGGTCATACATACGAAGGTCCGCCGTGTATCTCGATTTCGCTGAAAATGTGTGTACAGAGTACAGACCATACAGCATACTTAGGACACTGATCACGAAATCTTCCGTTTGATATTTCGATTTCTATTCTTGATGATTTTATTTCGCAGACAGTGTAATGCTTTCTACATTTATTTTCGTATCGCAGTGCAGGAACCAGTTAACAGTATCATACACGACATTGTGCCCACCCTTGACTAGCCAGATGCAACAACCTGATCAACTATTATCAAACCGAAATGTGCTTCCTTCACGAATAATGCGACAAAATGCATCCTTTGGTTACCAAAACCGCACGACAGTGTCCCTATTCAGCCTTTACCGAGCAAAATAAAAAAGGTACCGTACAACACAGCCATCCAGATTATTTAAATGAGAACGATCTGCTTCAGGCAAAAACGCAGGTGAAGGGAAGGGAAATAGGCCGGCCGGAAGCGGGCGGCCACCTTGTTGCGCTCGGTCAGCTGGCCAGCTCTGCCTGCCTCCTCCGAGGGACGCTTGGCCGCTGAGTTCGGCTCCGACTCGGACTGGGGCAGACGCTTCTTCACTGCCTGTGGGTAGATGGGCGGTCAGCTCATGGGGGGGGGGGGGGGCTCGGGTCATGGCACGACCACACCAACATACAGTACAACAACCAGCGTACAACAACCAGGGTCAGACACAGCGGCAGGTCACACTGGTCAGACACAGCAGCAGGTCACACTGGGTAAGACGCAGTGGCAGGTCACACAGGGTCAGACACAGTGGTAGGTCACACAGGGTCAGACAGTGGCAGGTCACACAGTGTCAGACAGTGGCAGGTCACACAGGGTCAGACACAGTGGCAGGTCACACAGGGTCAGACACAGTGGCAGGCCACACAGGGTCAGACACAGTGGCAGGTCACATGGGGTAAGACGCAATGGCAAGTCACAGGGTCAGACACAGTGTCAGGTCACACAGGGTCAGACACAGTGGCAGGTCACACAGGGTCAGATACAGTGGCAGGTCACACGGGGTAAGATGCAATGGCAGGTCACACAGGTTCAGACACAGTGGTAGGTCACACAGGGTCAGACAGTGGCAGGTCACACAGGGTCAGACACAGACACAGTGACAGGTCACACGGGGTCAGCTGATGCAGCGGCATGTCACATGGGGTAAGACACAGGGTAACACACTTTATGTCAGTGCACCATGTTATGTACAGTATGACGTTACAGCATCACATGGTAACATCAGAAAACAGAGGCATTGTGCACCATGGCAGCATTTCCATGTCTTATGATGAAGCCTTTATTATTATAAATAGGTTAGGTTAGGTTAGGTTGCATTAATACATCAGACAACTTATTATCGCTGTAGGGTTAGGTTTTGTCTACAAGATGGTCTTGGGGTCTGGGGGCAACAGATCCCAGTAGGACTGCAGCGCAGTGAGCGGATTGTTCAAATGTTGGTCCCTGCAACCGTAATTGCTGTAAAGGTTAGGTCAGGTTTGATTATGTTATTATAATTGTTTCCTGACACACCCTGGCTAGGTTTAACAGCTTCTTCAGCAGAAATATGGAAATTTTGCTGTGGTGCACAATGCAGCTGCTTTTATGATGTTACCATATGCTGCCATACTGTGAATTACACGGCGCACTGACAGGTACCTGCCTTAGTCGAAGATTACCTACCTGTATCATTTTTGGTCAAAGAACCTTACATTTCCATAATTTATAATTTTGCTCACTGAACAATGAACATCATCACTAGCAAACATATTGATAGAACACCACTGGCGGATACAGTTGCAGTGGAATACCAGTGGGCATAGCCCTGCCAAATATGAAGAAGAAAAAATGCAGAAAATTGGCATGTTTCAGCATTTTATATACAATATAAGCAACTTTTATTTGGTGAAATGTGTTTTGAAATCCTCCTCAGGGTAACAGAAAAGTACAATTTCCTCCTTATATTTTTTAATGTGTCAAACCCTTCTTTTCAATCTTAAAATAATGGCATGTGGCACATTTTCCCACTCAATGTTGTGCAAAGGTATCCGTCATAGGCGTCTGATTACCCAAATGATTTATCCTAATGCTAAACAAATTACCTTTTGTCTGGCTTATGCTCTTGTGATATTTGTAACGATAATCACAGCATAATTAGTGAATACGTTGATAGGAAAATAGGAATCTGTTGGGCCGTTGGCTGTTGGTAAATGAAATAGCATGACAACTCACCTGCACGGATGGAGTTTCCTATTCACATGGTGTGGCCACTGCCCCACCAACTTTGTGTTATGCCCCACCAACTTTTGTCAGATTTGAAGGTTTCCTGGCATTAATATGGCAATTTTTCACCTCAATAATGTAAAACATCCGGCCAATATGGCATTTCAATTTTGCCCCACCAACGTTTTCTGGGAAGCTCCACCCATGCTCACCTGTACACCGTAGTAGAAATATTTGATTCGCCACACACAACATAGGGCATTCGATGCATACCTGATTGGTCTTAAATGGAAATTATTGACTTAAGATTAAAACTGGTCAAATGTTGATGACACGGCGTAACACATCAATCAACAATCAAACATCGCGATTCGCGATCATAGAAAATCAAAGTTTGTTCTAAACAAGTACACCCGGCCATAACGAGAGCTGACGTCATCGGTACAAAACTCCATATAAGGGTGGGCCTTACTAAGGCCCAAATTTTAAAATCACAATTGAATTTATCTTAGACCAGATAACTGTGTTTGTTTTCAATGTTACCCCCCTAAGTTTCGCTCTATGGCCACTAACTTAGCTATCTCAACTCAAAACTAGTGTTAAGGTGGGAATGTCCCTTTAACATCTTTGAAAATTGTGATTTTACGGTGATTTTATTTATTTAAAAAAAAAACAGTTTTTGTTCATTCTGGGGGTCAAAAGCCCAAAGTTTCGAAAATCCGAGATTGCCATTTATTTTTAAAATGACATTTTGTATCTTTGATTAATTGCGTTTGCAATTTGCTTCAAAACTCTGTTTTCTACGATTTTGCAAACATTTATCGTTTTTCCACCCACATGACGTCATCAAAACATCATTATTTCCCAAATTCCCCAACTCATTTCAATTCAATTTTACAGCATGCGTATAATTGTTGTATACTTAGCTACTGCAAATTTCAGCAAGATGCGCCGTATGTCTAAAAAGTTATGCAAGAAAAACCTCAGGAGGGGGGGGGGGTCGTTTTAGGACCCCCCGCACCAGTACCAACGCACATGTACGGTCTCTGCAAGAGTACGGCAGTGTAATATGGGCAGGTGCAGGTGCGGTTATAACGCACATGTACGGTCTCTGCTCGAGTACGGCAGTGTAATATGGGCAGGTGCAGGTGTCACCCATCTAAAGCGTCTCGAGCGTGTCCAGCACAAGTTTTTGAAGTGACTTTTGAGATGGCCTCCTGGTCGGACCGACCCTGTACTGACCTAGGCTATGAGGCGCTTTTAGCTCATTTTTAACATGTGTTCTATGAGAGCGAGACTTATCCAGCATGACATTATGTGTTTACACAATGTATATCAAGGCCGCATTGAGTGTCCTCATCTCGTGTCGACATTCCGCCTGTCCGTGCCGCCGCGGCCAACTCGCAACTCCTCCCTTTGGGCCATACCTTTTGCCAGAGTAAATACTGTCCTTCGTAGCCTTCTCTGTCGTGTCCTGACACATACCAACTCCTTTCTTAGATCCTGTACGTCCGCTCATTTCTTCACTTCAACACGCTATTCCTTCTTGACCAGCGTTCGAAAGTTCGCGAGTCGTGGCGGCACGTATGTGATCCACTGCGTGTGAATGCGAACTATGTGAAATATTATGTATTTATTTGTGTACTTTACCTGAACGTATGATGTATTTTGACAAACATTATGTTTTGTTTACTATGTGTCTGCACCTATTAGTGGGCATTATGTCTGTTGGTGTTTTTATTATTATTAATAAACAATAAACAATAAACAAATGTATAACAAAGTGCTCCGTCTTGAGTGCTTCATAATAACTGGTTGTATTGCATCTGGTTGTATAACTGGTTGTATTGCATCTGGTTGTATAACTGGTTGTATTGCATCTGGTTGTATAACTGGTTGTATTGCATCTGGTTGTATAACTGGTTGTATTGCATCTGGTTGTATAACTGGTTGTATTGCATCTGGTTGTATAACTGGTTGTATTGCATCTGGTTGTATAACTGGTTGTATTGCATCTGGTTGTATAACTGGTTGTATTGCATCTGGTTGTATAACTGGTTGTATTGCATCTGGTTGTATAACTGGTTGTATTGCATCATACTTATGTGTCTTCTCTGTCTCAATGAATCATAATGGCCGGCTGACCCTTCGGTCTCCATGAAAGAATAATTGGTGAACAGCAACACTGAATCAACTCGATATAGTTTGGCTTTTCATCAACACACTGCCAGTGAAAGTCGTCAATATTGAATGCTGATGTCGGATGACTTTCATGGAAATTAATTGAACAAAACAATCAAAACGGTTTTATTTATTATACTCCATCCCTGATGTTTTAAGCCATCAGTATTATGACTCGTTATTCCGTTAAACGTGCATGAAACGATGAATGATTACTTTGCCACATTGTACACCAAACTATAGAGACTCACGCTGAGCCGAACATTTCTTTGCAGATCGCCGCTGTCACCTTCGGCCGTGAGTTAGCTGGCAGGTGCTGTCGCTGTAAGCACTGCATGGTGGCCCTGCGTCGTCACAATGCTAGCTGAAAATGAAACCGTTCTGTTAGACATCCAGAAGCACGGCAGGTACGTTAAGAAGGTGTGAAGGTAATGAAATGTAAAGTTAATCAGACACCCTGGAGCACGGCAGGTACGTTAAGAAGGTGTGAAGGTAATGCAATGTAAAGTTAATCAGACACCCAGGAGCACGGCAGGTACGTTAAGAAGGTGTGAAGTTAATTAAATGTAAAGTTGATCATGCATGACAATCAACAGATCATTAAAGGAATATATATCGAATATGATAGGCAGTATCGCTCGTACTTAGGTGCACGCGTACTGAAGCCCCTTCGATCTGGATCCCCGGATCCACTGGGATCAGAGATATTGAGCACCGTTTTGTGCACGGACACACCAGGATGTCAGCCCCCAGGATGTTCAGTGGTTTGCCGAGAGATCCAACGGATCGATTAAAGGGAAATAATGACCTTTTTATTTATTTATCTGCATTATTGTGTTACACATGTATGGTATCAAATTGATTGCATCTCAATTTAAAAATGAAATAACAACTTTTTCTATTTCGAAAATTACTTTTTGGGAAATTAAAAATATGTAATATATGGTGACCAGCAGTATGATACATCACTATCTCTGGTTTGAATGTTTATTTTTAAACAAGTCATACGGCCAGAAATGAAGTAAGTGCGCCAGGAAGCGTGACAACGTCCCTGATTGGTCAATAAAATAAATCGCCGACACTAAATAGGTCGCCGTTGGGTGCATAAGTGAACTTCCGATTTCATTGCCATTTTTGCATTGTTTCATGATTTTTTTCTTCTTCTTTTTTAATGATAAGCTTAACTCTATTCCCTGCGGGCAGATGCTGCCCCCCCCCCCCCCGGTGGTTTTTCACTTGCCGCTTCTAAACCGTTATGCCTGGCGTCCTGAAACTTTGTGACTTTTCCCAAAATTGAATGGTGCGTGTTGTCAAAATTTTGAGAGAGAAAAAATCGGTCCAGCAGAGGCGGTTCCAGGCTCCTGTTTTTGGGAGGGTGTTCCGAATGCGGTTTTGCGGCGCATACTTCCTTCGTGGTTGCAGTGCAATAAATGCGTCAAAAACAATTTAAATGAAATATGCATCATAGATACTGGGATTGTACATATATTTGGGGCAGAGGCGCACTCCGGATAAAAAATGGGAGGCGATACCCACCCTCAAATTGGATCCAACTTCAAATTAGTAAGATGATAAAAACGTTACGCGCATGGTGCCCCCCATGTTTTTTCCTGGATCCGCCTATGCGCAATATATCAAATTTAACAAATTACAGCATATAATGCCCACATGTGACGTTCATGTCGTCCCAAACAATCACGAACAGCACATATTTGTTTTCCAGAAAATCAACCATTTTACATTCCTTGAATACGCCTATGATTTTTTATTTTGTTTTTTCGTCTTCTGATATACTCAAGACCAGTACATTTGAAGCTCAAAAACGTTTAGAGCATGAGAATCGGTCCAGCCACATGGCCGCAATGACCTTTCAAAAAACACCAAAATGTTCAGATTTTTTGCCCCCTGGCCCCCATTTTTGAACAAAACAAAAATGTCGGGGTCCAAAAAGAGAGATATTGTCATGACCAATCGAATGGCGTTTTCCCCATCGAAATCGACCGTGCGGTTCTCGAGATCTCTGGGGGGCAGAATCTGCTCCCCCGCAGGTTAACGTAATTCTGGCCGCCCGCAGGGAATAGGCCTGGTATACATACAGTCAGAGACAAAACAAAACAAAACTCCTAATGTTGAAAATACATGAACCAATTTGCAAAAATTGGGGTCGCAACCACTAACTAGGCCGTCGTTGGGTGCATACGTTAACTGCTAATTTAGTTGCCTTTGTATTCAATGTTTGTTGATTTTAAAGTGTTATCAGTGTTCTTTGTGTGTCCACTGGTCACGTGACCCGCTGACCGACGTGACCCGGCCCGCCGGGAGGGTGGCCGGGGTCATTTCCGGATTGGCACCCAGCTCGCGCGGACCAGGTGTCCAGAATGGTCAAAGAGCAGTCTTTGTCGGCCCGCTGCTGGGCTGTCGGCATGGTGAACGGCGGGATGACCCATGGTCAGGTTGCCGAGAAGCTGGGCGTCACTCGTCGCACCATCTGCCGCTGGCTGTCCCGCGACAGAGGCGGACAGACCCTGGAGAACCGAACGGGCCGCGGGAGGAAGAGCTCTGTCAGCCGAGTGGCCCAAATGGTAATGGCCAAGTCCGCGCTGAAGAGAGGCCAGTCAACAAGAAAACTGGCGCGGAGGCTGACAGCCAGCGGTCACCAGGTATCCAAGTCGACGGTGCACAGATACCTGAGGAAATCCCTGCGGCTAAAACCCATCAAACCCCGCCTCCAGCCAAGGCGGACGAAGTCGCAGAAGCGCAAGAGGCTGGAGTTCGCCATGGCAAGGCGCGACTGGAGCGTCCAGGACTGGAGACGGGTTCTGTTCACGGACGAGTCTCCGTTTGAACCCTTCCACCCGCCAAACCGGTAAAACGACCGAGTTTGGGCCCATCAGAGCTCGGAAGTCCCTCCCACCGAGACTGTCAAGCAGTCGCTGAAGATTCTGGTCTGGGGAATGATGAGCTATTGGGGGCTGTCAGACCTGCACGTCATCCCCCGGGGCCAGACCGTGACGGCTGACTACTACGTGGAGGAGATCCTCAGCAAGACGGCGAAGTCTGCGATGGCGCGGCGGAAGCAGAATGTTCGGAAGCAAACCCCTCCGACTCAAAACAAACTTCTTCCTGACATGTCAAGGGCCGTTTTTCAACAAGACGACGCCCCAGCACATCGAGCCCGCAAGACGCAGGAGTAGTGCCAGTCCCACTTCCCGCCGTTCTGGACCAAGGATGAGTGGCCAGCCCCGACCTGTCGCCAATCGAAAATATGTGGGCGATAGTCCAGGACGAGATGAAGAAGATGGCGCCAGCTACGTCGGAGGGCACGCTGATCAGGAACGTCAGAGCGGACTGGTACGGGATCAGCTCGGAGCTGCTGGACAACCTGATGTCCGGCATGCCGGACCGTATGAGAGCCTGTATCAGGAAGAGGGAAGGGTACATCTGTAAATAAACCATGGGCCGCCGACTTGTTTTCGAGTTATGCATGCTGAAAGGGTGTGACATCAATTGTGGGACACCCTGTATCATAACTTTTCGACACATTTTATAGGACCTTGCCTGATGGGTGAGTTCAAGTTTGGGCAAAACCGATGCTGAGTGCATCATATGGTCTTCTTAGGCTGAATTTTCAACTCTCTATTGTTAGTTTCTAGGCTGAATTACCAACTTGCACCATGGCTTCAAAGCAATCCTGGAGGGGGGGGGTGGCTGCAGGCCAAGCCCTACTGGATCAATCTGTCCCCCCAGACTGGTTATTGATTAAACTTTTGTGGAATGATTCGATCGTGATTCATTTTGGAACTTGAATTATTAAATCACCTTTTGATTCATGAATAACAAATTTGAGAATTGATTCTTCCCGATTCAAAGAATCAAAACAATATTTAATTGATTCACGTTTGATACAACATTGGAATATATGTTGAATATATGTCAAATCAATACAATTGGAAACTTACAAAGCCATAGGTATATATTAATTATGATAATTAAAACATTTGTACGGACATTTTGCTGTGGTGCACTATGCCTAAATTTATTCCGACAAAGTTGTTATTATTAATAGGTAGTTAAGATTAGTTTAGCGGCTTTGTCAGAATAAATATGGGAATTGTGCTGTGGTGCACAATGCCGCTACTTTTCTGATGTTACCATATGCTGTCATACTGTGCATAGCGCGGCACACTACCATAGTCAAAGATTACCAAATTGCATAAAAAGGTGACCCTTCTGTACCTACCCATAGGCGTAGGAACAGGGGGCAGGGGGCAGCCGCCCCCCCCCCCCCCCCCCCCCAACATTTTGGATTTCAACATTGGGCGTTGCATGGAAAGAATCGACTTCAGAATGCCTCCGCCCCCCCCCCCCCCCCCCCCTCCCCCACCCCCCCCCCCCCCAACTTGAACATAGTTCCTACGCCCCTGTACCTACCAGCCAAGTTTAACCCTCGCCCTACGGGGGTCCTAAAACGACCCCCCTGAGGGTTTTCTTGCATAAATTTTTATACATGCCGCGCATCTTCCTGAAATTTGTAATAGCTAAGTATACAACAATTATACGTATGCTGTATAAATTTCATTGAAATTTGTTAAAAATTTGGGAAATAATGATGTTTCGATGAAGTCATGTTGGTGGAAAAACGATAAATGTTTGAAAAATCGTAGAAAACAGAGTTTTGAAGCAAATTGCAAACACAATTAAGAAAAGATATAAAAATGTCATTTTCTTTCAAATGGCAATCTCAGATTTTCACAATTTTGGGTTTTTGACCCCCAAAATGAACAAAACCAAATTTTTTTTTAAATCACCACAAAATCAAAATTTTCGAAGATGTTAAAAAACGGAATATATGTGAGATAACTGAGTATGGACAATACTCAAACCAAATTTCAAAGAAATATCTCTATTTTTGACTGAGTGATGGCTCCCTAAGTGTAAGAAATTCATGACGTCATTTTTTAATAACTTTTTTGGACTTTTTCTGACCAGATACGAATAAATAATTACCTTTTCTGTATTTCGGAGACACAACTGGTCTAGGAACATGCCTTTGATTTACATTTATCAATTTCTCATTTTGAAGTTTTCTGACAGAGCAAAATCGCTGTTCTGGACGTGGTCGATCGATGTCATTCACTTGACCTGGAAGGTCACTCGTTGACCCGAAACCTAACAATTGCATACCGTTAGATTCCAAACATGACAGGCAACATGTTGGTTCTTACCGCGTTGCTCTATGTTGCTTGGTTTGGAAGTTAACAGGGGTCATTTTAGGACCCCCCCCCGTAGGGCGAAGGTGAAAAAAGCTCCCGTAGGGCGAGGGTTAAGTGAAGTTAAGCAAATACACAGGCAAATCAGTGGGGTTCACAGACGCCACAACTACCAAGGTTAGTTGGCACCCATGCCACATCCTCTGCAGAACACCCGATACGTCAAAGCAAAAGCCTGATGTCAACACTTGCACATATTTAGTATTTACTGGAAAGCCAGAAGGTATGTGAACTTAGTAGGCAGCCTACCGATTTGGTAAGGACACGAGCTATTTAACCTTGAACTCGGCTGACCAACGGATGACGTCACTGGCGGTACCCGGCTCCTTCGTCGGCGCCGTGCTCACGCAGCAAACGTAATCAGCCACCAGTTACAGCTCGCTGTTTCGTAAGGCCAGGGATTCACGAAAACGAGCGTGGTGAATTCTTAGTGCTCATTAATTCCTAGCACATGCTTAATTGTATGATTCTGCCTCAGTAAATTGCCGGATATGCTGTGAAACGCGCCGTGACATGCCGTGACTCTGCCTCCAGTGACGTCATATCAAGCTTTGGGCTCAAACGAGGCGGCTATGCGGCTAAACGAGGCGGCTACCCGCAGTCCGCACACAAATCTTGCGCAACACAAATCACTATCGCCCCGCTGGACGGCCTCTGTTCCGAACTTGCATATCTCATCGGCGCCAAACGGTGCCACACTACCATTCTGTCTCCGTTGTAATCAGGCACGTAGCCAGGATTTCGTCCAGGGAGGGGCGGCGCCTCGAAAGGGCCCCTTCCCGAGCGTTGAAAGGGCCCCTTCCCAAGCGTTGAAGGGCCCCCCCCAAAAAAACGCATGAAAAGGCACGTTACAAGGCTGGAAAATGCAGTATGGCATGTATGGCATGGGCCATACCAACGTTTAGGAGCTGGAGTTAGCAAAATGCCACATCAACTTTGGAACCAGCGACACGAATTTGGAATCAGCTAGCTTGGCTAACTTGGAATATTTTGGTTAAGCTCAAGACCTGGAACTCTTAAACAAGCGGCGCGAAAATTTTGAGTTTTATGCCCTGGGTTGCTTTCTCATCAATGCGTCGCATTGCGTATGGTGCGGACCTCTAAAATTGCTATATTGTGCGTTTAAAAGTGCGGGGAAAAAGTGCTAAAGTGAACTATTTTGCCCAATAATATAGGAAAGTAGCAACATAGCACATAAATGCGCCGAGAAACTGACCGATTTTTTCCTAACCCGCAAATAATTGAATTTGTAGTTAAATTGCGCCGCGGGGCGGCGCGAAAATTTTGAGTGTTATTCCCTGTACAACTGTATTCTTACTGTTGAAAGGCTCAAGGTCCCTTCAGATCGTCTAGACCTTTCCTACGCCCTTCCGACCTGTTCAGGGACTCATCTGGGATCCGCGAAGCGAAAAGACATGATGGGGGGTGGGTGATATATATATAATACAAAGAGGGCTTACTCTACAGGAAAAAATACAATCGGATCTTTCGGGTATATTGTAGCACCCTGACGAAGGGTGTTACAATATACCCGAAAGCTCCGCTTTTAATATTTTTTTATTGTGGAGTAAGTCCTCTTTGTATTTAATCTTCATCTGGGATCTCTACGTGCTTGGACCCTTCCGGTTTCACCAGAGACTCCTCTGACCTTCCAAGAAGCCCCTCTTGTGTGTCAAGTGGCCCATTCGGCCTGTTCAGAGGTCCTTCCGACCTGGCCAGGGACTGCACTGGCTGCTTTGTCGCCCTGCCAACATGCTCAGGGGTAGGGGCGGCGGAATGCGGGGCGTAGGGTACCCAAAATCCACCCTCAAATGAAAATCCTGGGGAGGGGAAGGGTCATGTTGCCCCCAGATTGAGCAGGCTAAAATCTGGGGGGGGGGGGCAAAACTACCCTTTGCCCCCCAGGATTTTCGACTGGGGGAATTTTGGGTACCCTGCCCCCGCAATCCGCCGCCACTGCTCAAGGGCCCCTCCGACCTGCCCAGGGGCCCCTCCAGTCTGGCTAGGAACTCATCCGGCATGTTCAAGAGGCCTTCCGACCGGCCCAGGGACCCTTTCGGTCTAGCCAGGGGCCCCTCTGACTTGCCCAGGAGCCCCTCCGATCGGCCCAGCGACTCTTCTGGTCGGCCTGTGCTGGCTGCTTTGTCACCCTGCCGACATGCTCAAGGGGCCCTCCGACCTGCCCTGGAGCCCCTCCGTGCTGGCCAGGGGCCACTTCGGCATGTTCAGGGGCCCTTCTCACCCACTCAGGGGTCATTTCGGTCTTGTCAGGGGCCCCTCCGATCTGCGCAGGGGCCCTTTTAACTTTCCAGGGGCCCTCTGGTCTCTCCAGGGGCCATTTAACCTTCTAAGGGGCCCTTCCGACCTAGCAAGGGACTGCACTGGCTGCTTTGTCGCCTTGCGACATGCTCCGAGGGCCCTCCGACCTGCCCTGGGGCCCCTCCATGCTGGCTAGGGGCTCATTCGGCATGTTCAGGGGCCCTTCTGACCCACCTAGGTGCCCTTTCGGTCTGGTCAGGGCCCCTCTGACCTGCACAGGGGCCCTCTTAACTTCCCAGGGGCCCTCTGGTCTGTCCAGGGGCCCTCCAACCTGCTCAGGGGCCCTTATGACCTGGCAAAGGACTGCGCTGTCCGCTTTGTCGCCCTGTCAACATGCTCAGGGGCCTCTCAACCTGCCCAGGGGCCCCTCTGTGCTGGCTAGGGGCCCATTCGACGTGTTCAGGGGGCCCGTTCGGCGTGCTCAGAGGGCCCTCTGACCCGCTCAGGGACCCTTTCGGTCTGGCCAGGGGCCCCTCTGACATGCACAGGGCTCTTTTGAACGTCCAAGGGGCCCTCTGGTCTTTCAGAGAGGGCCCTGGTGGCCCTAAAGGGCCTCTGAAGTCCTCTAAACTCTCTAAAGACCACGCTTCGTGTAGTAAAGAGCCTATGATACCGCGCTTCGCGCGGTCTCGTCGGCTCTTTTCGGCGCGCTGCGCGCGCCGAAAGGGCCCTCGCTCGCCAAAAAGGGCCCTGCTGGCCTCCGGGGGGGGGGGGGGGCGCCGCCCTCCCCTTGGCTACGTGCCTGGTTGTAATTGAATAGCGTGTGGCGTTCACGTGCCGTTTCCCAGCCGCCAGGCTGCGCACAGTGCTCATTCTCGCTGTTATTGCGCATGTTTTGTTCCGTGAACAAACGAACTCGTTGTGTCGCTTGTTTATGTTTTTTACCTGCAGGATTATTTTAGAACTGCAGGATTATTTTGAGCTGCAGGATTAACCGAAAGTTAGTTTCCGCATTGGAATAACAACATTATTTAGAATTGTGTTTTCCATTGGGAAACTTAATGATATCTGGGTGCGAGAATCATGACAGAGGTGATCATTTGCAAAGGTGTGGTACCTACTTGTCTGTCTAAGATTTGTCACCGATTTCTCCACCGATGGCTATAGATTTGTCGCCGATTAGAATGGCAGAACGGTAACTTTTCCCAGCCCTGGTCAAGAAATCCACCTGACCTTAAAGAGAATGTTTGACCTTTGTATTGGTTTTGAACTGAGATAGCCATTATCTTTGGCCGTTATTGAAATGTCGAAAATACTAAGGTAATTTTTCCAAAAACTTAGCCGGTTTTAAGCAATTTAATTTCCCATTTGCAAAATGGGGTCTAGGCTAGTGCCGCCGATGATTGGCTGACAGACACTTTTTCAGCCAATCCCACTTTGTCAGCCAATCAGCGGCGGTCTATAGCTCAATAATGACGTCATCATCCCAAATTTAAAACCTAATTTGTATAAAGTTAAGTAACTTTTCGAGAGAGAGAAAAAATATCACCATCGTTTTCAGCAGCACTTACTTCATATTTTCGACTACAACCAGCGTATATTTGACAACTTTCAGAAAGGTGAAACATTCTCTTTAAAGGGAATAGGTCACCTTGAAAAATGTCTTAAAACTTGGCTATACGGGGTATTTTGAGCTGAAAAAAATGCATGACATTTGTTTGGACAATAGATGGATATCCGTCGAGAAATGGACATGTTTCTCTTTTCTCCTTCATGACTGTAAACAACTTCATGACAAGGTATGACGTCATGCATATGTTAGCTTGGATATGGAAGCTATTACACACAATAATGGCGGTCTTGGGGCATATATACGCAGCAGGGCCTCCCGTAAGGATTTGGGACTGGGTCGGCGAGGCGGGCTTATATTATGGGGAGGGGGCACCGGCGGCTCCAGGGGGGCCCTTTAGCCCTGGGGAGGGGGTCAACATGTGTTTTGGTCCTCTCTTTTGCTCCAGTGTCATTTCCTCGTGATACCCCTACGGTCTGATTCAAATAGCAAAATAGTGCTCCAGCCCTCCTAAACCTCAAATTTCGCGCCTCTTGGCGGCGCAATTGTTATGTGGCTGTCAATTTCTTCTCAATATTAATACTTGTGACGTTTCAGGACAGTTATGTTCAGATTTGTCTTATAGACCCTACATTATACAAATCTTGCTTGTACACCTTGCAACCGGCGAAGATTGCCAGCGCCCCAAGCCGCTTGGAACATTTAGGGTTATCAAATAGTAACCATGTACCTATCAAATTAAACCTAGTATAAACTATAAAGGGAGCTAAACCAGTCGTACCAGTCTAAGATGTTCGTAGGCATTATTTGTCTGTTAAAAATGCAGTTAATGTCCATTTTATATCAAATATGTTAATCAAATGAATTCATCATTAATTAAATATAGGCAGAAGAATTGTTCGCGCCGCTTCGAGGGCGAAACAAAAACACAAATTCCACAACTGATTACTTGCCGTTAGTAATGACGCCCCTTAGTGCAATATTTCCATAACTGAGTATTTTCTCTTCTGTTACCAATTTTCTAAGGCTTCTCGTTTTACTTCTGCGATTTGAAAGGCTTCTCTCTGGTTATAATGGAGTTTTGAGGGAATCCTTGCCAGGCGCCCCTCTTCTTAGGTCTTCCTTCGTCTGTATCATTTGCTCTGCTGCTGACCGGAGTTCCCATGGCCCAAAAACGAAGAAGTATAACTGCTTCCAAAGCAGGATCTAGCGACTACTGCACGGAAACGTGGAACTCCCGCCAGTATTGCCGCAGCAATGATTCCGTGCTAAAATAGTTTACAAGCATGTAGGCTGGCGGATTGTTTTCCCTGACCTTTAAGTTTTAACTGTCTCTACTTCTTAGCGTGGATGTGCGGTTTTTAACTGTGCATCCATCTTAACCTGACTCTGCTGGAATACACCGCCTTGCATGGAAAGGCGCTGAGATCGTGAATACAAATACAAAATGACGGGAACACGATGAGCCATATTTATTCCATTATATCTGAACTCAGAAAATCCCCCAAATCACACAGTAAGGAAGGATGTCCAGTGCAGCAGTTAGCATAGGCAGCGACTGTGCTGTGTAGATCTGGGCAATAGCTACCCAGATCATAATCAATGACTAGAATAATTACTCGAAATGTGGAAACAAAACCAGTGCCAGGGTCAGGGCCAGTCAGGCCTCATGGCCAACGCCGCCAACAACAAGCGCTAAAATGAATTTGTGTGTAAAAAGAGCGTGATTATTGTCTTTCCATGCTCATCCAAATGCTTCCAAACAGGAAATATTGACTACCGATGCCAGAATGTTGCTTTTTGGTCACCGAGAGGGGACGGGAGATTACGGATGCCCGTGATTTCATAGTTTACAACTGGGTGGGAAAATTATCGCCACTGGGTGGGCATTTTGGAGCACTGGGTGGGCATTTGCCCACCCAGTTACTTACGGGAAACCCTGCTACGCAGGCTGCTGGTAACGTATACAACGTAACAACGTAAACAACGTAACGTAAACAACTGCTGTGAAATTGGCAGAACGGAGCGAGTTTCTGTCTGATTTTCTAAGTTTTAAATGGTAGATAAACCTATCGCTGAAATACTGGCATCGTAAAAAATACTCAGAGTAATGTGTGGAATTTTAAGACATATCCACATCATCTGTCATCAGACGTGGCACAGTGCGGCGCTGATGTAAGTTGTCTGGTGTCTGGTTACGATGATGATTTGGGCTTTAGGGCGCCTCAGCTACTCAGGCTATGTGGCGCCCATAAGGTGTCTGGTCACCTCGATGAAGATGGTGCTCCCATCCCCAACAAGGGTGACGGTTTCCAGAGCATCTTCTGCAAAAAGAAAAGAAAAAAAGGTTTATACAATATTCAGGACAGGGACAGCTGCGACAGGCGGCAGGCGACAGGCGACTGGGACGCCTGGGCGACTGGCGACTGGCGACTGGCGACTGGCGACTAGCGACAGGCGACAGGCGACAGGCGACAGGCGACAGGCGACAGGCAACAGAGCCACAGGCGACTGGCGACTGGCGACTGGCGACTGGCGACTGTGGCGACAGAGCGACACTGATTCTACTCTAAAGTTCAGTGCCCACATAGACTGATTGCAATGGTGAAAGTATAGTGCCATCATGGTCCAGTGTTTATCTAGCTGGTTAATAAATTAATTTTAGGGAAAATTCATGAATAGCTCTGATTCTTACTTCTAAAGTTTTCCTTATAAAATGTTTACCTTATTTCCATTATATTTCTATAGAAGACAATAAAAAGGCATTATGAAGCAAATATATGAAACTTTGTATGCATGAGATGGTTGAGCTTGCCATAATGATGAAATTAATATAGATTGGGATGATCAATAACAGTAACATGGCAATATTTATTTTGTATATGAACAATGGCATAAATTACAGAATTGAGCTTTCGTTTTTACAACACCTTCAAGATCTTGAAGATGTTGTAAAAACGAAAGCTAGATCATGTAATTTCGGCCATTGTTTATATAAAAATACATATTGCCATGTTATTGATCATTCCAATCAATATTAAATATATGAAACACCTGGTCTGTGTAAAAACAAACAGTTTGATGACCAATGATGTATCGGGTCAGCAGATACTTACCTGAAACTCGTTGCTCTCAACTCATGGCCGCACACGCTGATACAACAATTTCGTGTTTTCGGTCCCCGGGCCTCTGATCCCGACACTGAGACGGAACCCACAGTTAAAACAAGGTAACTTAACTTTTAAATACAAATACTAACTAAATCGCCTGTCCCGATAGTAATCTATTCACAATCTGTACGATTTACTAATGGCAATGGTTACGGCTAGTTTGCGGCGTATGACGTATGCATTTGCGTACACAGCATGGCTTTAGGAAGGGCCGTTCTTGTTTAACTAATCTTCTGGAGTTTTTGGATGTTGCAACAGATAGCTTTGATCAGGGTAAACAGCTAGATGTAGCTTTTCTTGATTTCAGTAAAGCATTTGACAAAGTCCCCCATACAAGACTGGGGTTGCAACTTAAAATGCATGGGATCAGGGGCAAGATTCTGGATTGGATAGAAACGTGGCTTTCAGGACGCCAGCAAAGGGTTATATTGAATGGGTACCAATCACAATGGAAGGAGGTTCTCAGTGGGGTTCCACAGGGCTCAGTCCTGGGCCCATTGCTTTTTATAATATTTGTGAATGCAATTGAGAACAGTATAGACAGCAAAGTCTTGAAATTTGCAGACGATCTAAAAGTTGTCAGGATTATTAGAGGAAAACATGATCAGGATGTTTTTCAATCAGATCTGGACAAGCTAGTTGAGTGGTCTGAAGCATGGCAGATGAAATTCAATTTGAGTAAATGTAAGATTATGCACGCTGGACGGGTTAGCAGTAAACAAAGGTATGAAATGGGTGGGCAGAAAATGGAGCAGATTGAAAAGGAAAGAGATTTAGGTGTCGTGGTAAACAATAGACTATCAGCGTCAGACCAGGTTGTAGAAGCTAGGAAAAAGGCACTTAGAATGCTAGGGGCCATTAACAGAAATGTTTCCTACAAGAGTGAAAAGGTAATAACAAAACTGTATTGTGCATACGTTAGACCACATTTGGAGTATTGTGTACAAGCCTGGTCTCCAACATATGAGAAAGATTGCTGGTTGTTAGAAAGAGTTAAAAAAAGGGCAACAAAAATGGTTAATTGTCTTGGTAGTTTACCTTATGAAGATAGATTAAAAAAATTGGGTATGTTTTCACTTAGATATAGAAGGCTAAGAGGATATCTAATTGAAGTCTTCAAATTTGTAAATAGTCAGCATTCTGGATATTTAAAGGGTATGTTTGAGTTCAATAGGGAAAATCGAGGTAGAGGTCATCAGCATAAACTCATTATGAAACAAAGTAGGACTAGGCTACGACAGTCATTTTTCAGTAGAAGGGTTGTAGGACATTGGAATATGCTACCAGGGGATGTCGCTGATGCAGTGACACTTGCTTCCTTCAAAATTAGATTAGATAAATACTTTACAGAGAAGGGATTAGTTCATAAATACTCGTGGGATTAGCCTTCTTGTATGCAGGTAGAGTAAGGTGATTTGAAGGGGCGAGACTGGTGGAAGGGGGGGGGGGGGGGGGTGGGGTGGGGTGCAACCTCGGATGGGCCCAAGAGGCTCTTTGTTGCACTTTTCTTTTATGTCTTTATGTCTTTATGACGCAATTCTGACGTCATGCGGGTACGACATCATACTACCGGCGAAGTTTCGCGGACTCGAAACTTCGGAAAATGGCCAATGAAACTAGTCCTGTGTCGAAATTACTTAACGTAGGGAGCTAATTCTTTCACACAACCCATTTTTCGATCTGCTGTACAAATCCGCTATCTTAGTTCAAGACCCCATGTTAAAGGTGAACTTGGTGTTAAACGTGAACCCTTTAACCCGCGCGGCGCTGGGGTCTCCATCCGAACGCGCCGCGCTGGGGGGTAAATTTTACCCCCCTCTTATCTCCCGAACCAATAATCGCAGCGAGACGCGCAAGGCGGCGATCGGAAGCTCTCGATGGGAAGATTCTAAGTAATTCTTAAAATTTTATTTAAAAGGTCACATCAGGTCAGGGTCAGGTCAAAGGTCAAAACCACCTGTTTTCGAGATTATTGGTTGCAGAGACCGAACTATCAACAGCAGCGCGCCGAAACTCTGCCAAAACACTTCTAAATATAAGGAGAGGGTAATGCTTGAGTATGAATATCATACTAAGTACAGGTCAAGGTCAAAGTCAGGTCACAAAAGGTCACACTGTGAAAAAGTAATATGAAACCCATGTGACACATGTCTCATGGGTTATTTCAGACGTAGAATCCAAAAATAATGGTTATTTTGACATTTGACCTCAAGGTCAGGTCAAGATAAGGCAAAAAAGGTCAAATTTTGAAATCCAAAATTTGCAATAACCGACACATGTTTACGGTTCAGTTTTGCCACAGCAATCCAATGGTGTAATTTGTTTTTGTGTACGATGTCTAAAAATGTCAACATTTGCGATTTTTCTAAAATACGTCCATCACATTTAACATTTATTAGTGTCATTTGGGGGTCAAAAATATAGATATTTGTTTGAAATTTGGAATAGTCACTCATTAGAAATGGTTATCTGACATAGCTTCCGGTTTTTTGAAAATTCTTACAATTTTGGATTTTGTAAACTTTGAAAAAAAAATAAAAACGATTTTTTGCATTTTGGGATCAGAAAATCAAAATTGTGCAAATCCGAGATAGCCATCTTGTAGAGAATGTCATTTCCTTCCTTTTGACGTGCTTTGTTTGCAATTTGCTTCAATACTCTCTGTTCTATCATCGATCAAAGTTTCGTCCATTTTGGACCGAAAATGGCGTTACATGACGTCACTAAAACGCTATTTTCGCAAAAACGTCTCGACCGATTTTCTCCAAAATTTATCTGAAGACGTCAAATCGATGCCAGATAAGGTACTGAAAGTTTCGCGTCGATATCTAGTGTAGTTTTGAATCTATAGCGAAAATCCGGGAGGGGGGGTAAAATTTACCCCCCCCCCAGCGCCGCGCGGGTTAAGAGTTAGGTCATCGATATAACAGAAATAGAGATACACTAATTGTAGGTACTTATCACCATATGACATCCTACGGTTTCAAACTGTTTGGTCAATCACTTTGGCCGTGGCACTGTGGTAAGTGAGAAGCATTGGAGGAAGAAACCCGAATTGATGCACGCCCACAGTTGTATTAATTGCGGTTATCAAAAACCCAGATCAGAACAAATGAATCAGGCAAGAACAGAACAACTGAATCAGGCCCGAGCGAGAGCAGCGGGTACATGATCCAACAACCGAATCGACAACTAAATACCCAGGCAGTATGCCAAAGATGAGAAACGTGGACAGCTACATAATGTGTGAATGTAAGTAGATGGTGATAAATATGTTACGTTAAGTTTGAAGAGCAAAGTAATAATATTTGAGACGAGCGACGAAGGAACCAACCGGTTGGCGCAAGAGCAGAACGAGAGTGGGCAGAATGCCACGTTGCCAAGTGTGACATCGAGTATGTTCTAAATATAAATTGAAGTTACGAATACAGAAACTGATTATAGGAAAATCAGGTACGATGAGTTACAAGATAAATATGAAGACGGAAAACAAATTGCAGATGAATCTGGTTAATCAATAACATATTAATAATATGAAAGTATACGAATTATAAACTGCCGGAACCGGAACGTTCTAGAACGTTCCGGCGACAAATATGACGCGGGCAATAGCTGACGCGGTGGGGGTAAAACGCTGCAAAATAAAGATAAGCCGAAGCACCACAGCACGACCGCAAACTTGTTTGGAGGTGGGGTCACTTGACTTGACCTAGTGACCTGACCTGAGATGACCCGAGATAAAAAAATCACACCATGTGGGTAATTCATGCCCAAACAGCTGTGCCCGCTGCGGGCCGCCGTTTTCCCGCTATTCAAGAAAAACTGGAAGGGGGGGGGAGCGGAAATCAACAGTGCGCGTGTTATCGGCGGAAATGGGCAGTGCGTGTGCTAATACCTGATTGTGCATCTTTCGGACCACCAAATATCGCCTATGGCCGGTAACGCAATCAGCAGTTGGACGTTGTCATCACTCTTAACCCATGACGTCACGTCACAACATTCCTATAGTCCTTCATTGTTTTTACCTAATGTTTTTAGGACATTTCTAGTTCCCTATGTTTCACAGGGCGTGAGTACCTACCTGTTCTTTTGAACCTCCAGTCTCCGGAGAGGTCCTGAGCCCGACACTCAGGACTACTCTAAGACCTTAACAGGCACAGTTAACAGTTAATGTTGTAACGCAGAACTCCGGTCCAGACTGTGTATTTCCCCGACCGGTCACCAGACATTGACACCGAGCCGCAGGCGATAACACCGGCCATGTGCACCGCAACCGGCCGGCCGGCGAGACAGACCACCTGGCGCCGGCGTTGTGCACTACACAACACTCCTCAACCCCGGTTACAAACCCCAACCGTAACGAACAAAACAACGCAACAAACACTTCTCGAAACCTACACAGACGTACTAAGTACAGCGCATCATTGGACGTTTCACTCAGTATCGGTCCGGAGGTCGCAAGTTGGCACGATTCCTAAGATTGTATCTGGGAGAATCTGATATGTTCGGAATGTGCGTGGTTGCTCTGGGGAGAACTGAGTCCGACTCTCCCGAAGTGTAATTATCTGGGCGAGTGTCCGGTTCGGGCTGCTGTAGGAGAGTCGGCACGGGAGTCGGTACGGCCACCGCGGGCAATGCTGACGGCGGCACGGGATCCAGGATGGGCGGTGACGTCACGGGTCCGGCTCGGCTGAAAGGGATGGTCTTGTTAGGGACATGCGACATAGTATCAGCGGTGTAACGCCTTCTGACCTGATCTGCATGTCGGACGATAATTCTGCCGTCGCCAAGTTCAATTGTGAATTTCACACCATCCACGCATAACACATGACCGGGCACCCAACGACAGCCCTCCATGCCACGTAAACGGTCAACAGCCGACACATTCACTTTGTCACCAACTGACAGATCACGCTCGCACGACCATATCAGGGATCATCGCTTCCAAATGGGTACGAGGCTGCCTACCCAGAAACAATTCTGCCGGAGAACGCATTGTCGTACTATGAGGTGTCGTTCGGTATCTAAACAAAAAGCGAGATACTTTGGCTTCGACAGATCCCACCGTCTGCTTGTGGAGTCTATTTTTGAAAGTCTGCACAGCCCGTTATGCCATACCGTTTGATTTCGGAGACAGGTACGGAGTGGTGAGATGGCGGATGCCATTCACATGACAGAATGTTTCGAACTGTTTGGACACAAAACATTGGGCATTGTCAGTTACCAACACGTTGGGGACACCCCAGTTGGCAAACGACGTACGCATTTTGTCAATAGTGACCTCAGAATCAGACGTGCGTGCTGGATAAATATCCATCCACTTGGAGTGGGCGTCGACCAATATCAGAAACATCCGACCATTTGCCTCACAATAATCGACATGGACTCGCTCCCAGGGTCGTGTCGGCCACTGTCACGGATGCAAAGGTGCCTCTGGAGCTCTGCCTTTGAGCTGCTGACATTTCTCACAGGCTCGGACGGCGTCACGGATATCGTCGTCCAGTTTTGGCCACCACAGGTACATCCGGGCCAACATTTTCGTGCGACTTTCCCCTGGGTGACCCTCGTGCAAAAGTTGCAGCACACTAGTTCGACCCTGAGGCGGAATTATGACCCGCGATCTCCACAGAACGCAGCCTTCCTGGATGCTGAGCTCTCCCACACGACACTTATATGGCTGAAAATCTGGGCCCAAATCGACCTCAGACTCCCATCCGCCGTCACGAACACATCTGTACACGGCCGACAGGATCGGGTCCCTGGAGGTCCACAGTCGGATCTGAGCAACGTTCACTGGTGAAGCGTTCAAGAACTCCATCAAGTGAACCGTCTCCGCCGGCACAGGAGCACAGCAGCAGAATCCGCCGGCGGAAGCCTGCTAAGGGCGTCACAATGCACCTGTTTGGAGCCAGGGCGGTATTCGAGCCTGTAATCATAAGCTCCGAGCAACAGGGCCCACCGAACCATCCTCGGTGAAGCCATCACCGGTAAGGACTTCTGTTCACCAATAAGCCCCAGCAGAGGCTTATGGTCTGTCTGAATCGTGAAAGTTTGACCCGCCAAAAAGTAATGGAACTTTTTGACACCAGTCACGACTGCTAACGCCTCTCTGTCGGTCTGCGAATACCGGGTCTCTGTGTCGTTCAACGAACGCGAGTGGAAGGCGATGGGCCGTTCCCCGTCCCGGGTCAGCTGACTCAGCAGCCAGCACCACGGGCAGGGCGGGGTCAAAATGAGCCAGCACGGGTGGCTTAATCAGACTATCCTTTGCGACACGGAAAGCAGTGCTCTCCACATCAGTCCACTGCCATTTCTGGTCCCTGCGCAGCAGGCGGTACAGCGGGGAAAGCGTGTGGCCAAGTTCCTGAGAAATTTTGCGTAATAGTTTATCAGCCCCAGCCAATGCCGCAACTCGCTGACGTTCCGAGGCTCCGGAGCGTCACGAATGGCCGCCGTTTTGTCGTCAGTTGTCTCCACGCCCCTGCTGCTGATCTTGCACCCCAGATAAGTCATGCTTTCGACTCCAAATCTACACTTCCCCAGGTTGACTCGAAGACCCGCCTCCTCCAACCGTTGCAGAACCATTCGAAGAGCGGAGTTGTGACTCTCCACATCTGCGCCGGCTACTACAAGATCGTCAAGAAACACCGACGCCCGGTATGTCAGCCAGCAAGGTCTCAAGCGTGCGCTGAAACAGCGAAACGGCTGACGCGTATCCGAAGCTCAGCCGGAGAACTCTCAGCAAACCCTTTGGAGTATTCACAGTTAGATACTCTCGAGACTTATCATCCAGAACTAGCTGATTATACGCACTTTTTAGGTCCATCTTCGAAAACACGGTACAACCAGACAGTTTTGAGAAAAGCTCCTCCACTCGAGGCAAAGGATACTGTTCTACTTCAGCAGCCTTATTAATCGTCAGCCGATAGTCCCCACAGATCCGGATGTTACCATCAGCCTTGGGAACAACCACGAGAGGGGCAGCCCACTTACTATGTCGGACGGGTTCCCACAGTCCAAGCTGAATCTGCTTCTCCAGCTCAGCGTCGACAGCTTCCCGGTTGGCCAGCGGGACCGTCCGCGGCTTGAAAAAGCGAGGCTGCACGTCTGGATCTACCTCGATGGTGACCTCCCCGCCGCGATAGCAGCCCAGCTCGTCACGGAACACATCTGGAAACTCATCGAGTATGGGCTGGACACGACACTGCGACGAAACACGGCACACTGTAGGCCAATCGAGCCTGATATGGCTCAGCCAGTTGCGGCCGAACAAACACGGCCCATTTCCCTTCACTATTATCAGCGGCAGCCGAGTCGAGTATCCGCAGTATTCGACATTCACCATCGCCTGCCCACACACAGACAACTGCTCACCACTATAGGTCTTCAGCTTTACCAAGCACGGCTCCAAGTCAGGCCCTCCACTCGGCCAGAGCTGTCGGAACATAGTATGAGCACACCGACAGTGCGGCCCCGGTGTCCAGCTCCATGTCCACCGCACGGCCGTCCAGCGCCACCTTCACCATCAGCGGCGGCCGCCGCGCATACACATTCGGCCGCACACTGAACATGGCATAAGCCTCGTCATACGCCTCACTTCCCTCAGGATCATACACTTCCTGGCGCGGTCGCTCGGTACCCCCGTCATCACCGCCCCGCGCCGCCGCCCCCGCAGGCTGCGAGTCCTCGGCTGACAGCTGGCGCAGGTGCTGCCGACTCCACCGTCCGCAAGCTGCTCGGATGTGGCCGCGTTTACCACAAGCAAAGCAAGACTTGTCACGGAACGGGCACGACGCCGGATGATGGTCTCTCAGGCAGCGGGAACATTCCACCGGACCATTTCCTCGAACCCGGAACTTCTGACCTTCCCCTCCTGACGTTGACGCGAAGAACCAGCAGCTGACGCAGGACGCAGCGGGCCTCGCCGCGCCCCAGGCCCACCGCCGGCACCTCCCGCGCGACCAACCTGGTGCACCGTGGGGTCGCTGTAGACGCCAGCCTCACGGCCGCTGAGCTCCGCGGCACTAGCGGCAGCCGACTCGTGAGCCTGAGCCAGCTCCACCGCCAGCTGAAGCGTCAGATGGGGCTCACTTAGCAAGCGCGACTGCAGTCGCTTATGCTTGATGCCGCACACCAGCCGGTCTCGCAGCATTTCATCGAGAACACCAGGTGCAAACTGGCAGGGCTTGGCCAGCTTCCGTAACCGCGCCAGAAATGCGCTCACTCCTTCCTGGTCGCCTCGGCAGCACGAGTGAAAACGAAATCTAGCCGCGATTTCAGATGTTTGAGGTTCAAAATGCGCCCCCAGCACGTCCACGAGATGAGCATAACTGCACTCACCAACAGCAATCGGTGCCACCAAATCCTCGAGCAGACCAAAAGTTCTTGCTCCAACGACGCTTAGAAAAACAGCACGTCTCCTGTCCTCTTGATCAGCACCGGCAATCCCGTTGGCAATAAAATATTGCTCAAGCCTCCTGGCGTAAGCCCCAAATGGCTCTATGCTTGAGTCAAACTCTGGCGCCTTCCCAACACACGCGCCATCACCACGCGCGGCTCGAACTACCTCGTCGCCAATGTTGTAACGCAGAGCTCCGGTCCAGACTGTGTATTTCCCCGACCGGTCACCAGACATTGACACCGAGCCGCAGGCGATAACACCGGCCATGTGCACCGCAACCGGGCGGCCGGCGAGACAAGACCACCTGGCGCCGGCGTTGTGCACTACACAACAGGTGTATCGTTCTTAGCTGCCAGCCTGCAACCGAACGCTTCGCCTGCTGTTTAATGCAGGACGTGATCAGCCTCAGACAACACCTCTCTATCGGGCGACACACTTCCTCTGCACATGTGATATGACGTCACGGTGCAGCCCCGTCACATCATGACATTGGTGAGCGCAGTCGGCACGCATGACGCCAGTCCCGCCCCTGCTCTGACTGCGGTCTGCATTGTCGCCACTGGTCGCGTCACTGCCGGTACACTGTGACGGGTATACGACACTGTGACGGGTGTACGACAATGTGACGGGTATACGACACTGTGACGGGTGTACGACACTGTGACGGGTATACGACACTGTGACGGGTGTACGACACTGTGACGGGTATACGACACTGTGACGGGTATACGACACTGTGATGGGTATACGACACTGTGACGGGTATACGACACTGTGACAGGTGTACGACACGGTTACGGGTGTACGACACTGTGACGGGTGTACGACACTGTGACGGGTATACGGCACTGTGACGGGTATACCACACTGTGACGGGTATACGACACTGTGACGGGTGTACCACACTGTGACGGGTGTACGACACTGTGACGGGTGTACGACACTGTGACGGGTGTACGACACAGTGACGGGTGTACGACACTGTGACGGGTATACCACACTGTGACGGGTGTACCACACTGTGACGGGTGTACGACACTGTGACAGGTGTACGACACGGTGACGGGTGTACGACACTGTGACGGGTGTACCACACTGTGACGGGTGTACGACACTGTGACGGGTGTACGACACTGTGACGGGTGTACGACACTGTGACGGGTATACCACACTGTGACGGGTGTACGACAATGTGACGGGTGTACGACACTGTGACGGGTATACCACACTGTGACGGGTGTACCACACTGTGACGGGTGTACGACACTGTGACGGGTATACCACACTGTGACGGGTGTACGACACTGTGACGGGTATACCACACTGTGACGGGTGTACGACACTGTGACGGGTATACCACACTGTGACGGGTGTACGACACTGTGACGGGTGTACGACACTGTGACGGGTATACCACACTGTGACGGGTGTACCACACTGTGACGGGTGTACGACACTGTGACGGGTATACCACACTGTGACTGGTGTACGACACTGTGACGGGTATACCACACTGTGACGGGTGTACCACACTGTGACGGGTGTACGACACTGTGACGGGTGTACGACACTGTGACGGGTATACCACACTGTGACGGGTGTACGACACTGTGACGGGTGTACGACACTGTGACGGGTGTACGACACTGTGACGGGTGTACGACACTGTGACGGGTGTACGACACTGTGACGGGTATACCACACTGTGACGGGTGTACGACACTGTGACGGGTGTACGACACTGTGACGGGTATGCCACACTGTGACGGGTGTACGACACTGTGACGGGTATACCACACTGTGACGGGTGTACGACACTGTGACGGGTGTACGACACTGTGACGGGTGTACGACACTGTGACGGGTGTACGACACTGTGACGGGTATACCACACTGTGACGGGTGTACCACACTGTGACGGGTGTACGACACTGTGACGGGTGTACGACACTGTGACGGGTGTACGACACTGTGACGGGTGTACGACACTGTGACGGGTGTACGACACTGTGACGGGTGTACGACACTGTGACGGGTATACCACACTGTGACGGGTGTACCACACTGTGACGGGTGTACGACAATGTGACGGGTATACCAGACTGTGACGGGTGTACGACATTGTGACGGGTATACCACACTGTGACGGGTGTACGACACTGTGACGGGTGTACGACACTGTGACGGGTGTACGACACTGTGACGGGTATACCACACTGTGACGGGTGTACGACACTGTGACGGGTGTACGACACTGTGACGGGTGTACGACACTGTGACGGGTATACCACACTGTGACGGGTATACCACACTGTGACAGGTGTACGACACTGTGACGGGTGTACCACACTGTGGCGGGTATGCGCGCCTCAGACAGTCTTCTGCCTGGGTCAGGGATGGGGATGGGGAGGGGGGGGGGGCAGAACGGATGTTTACTGGACCGGATGTTAATGAGGCGATGTAGCGCAGAATGCGTCGATAAGAGCCGCCGGCGCTGCTGTGGTGAGACGGCGCCATCTCCGTCTGTGATCAGCATTGTGAACAGGAAGCCGGCTCAACGGCAGCCTCATCATTGAAGTTACGTGCCAAATAACCTTTCTACAATAATACTGTGCTGTTAAACTCGCGTGAGGCGTGCTCTATCAAATTTTGAAGTTCAGTTTGGTGAGGCCAAATCAAGCCCTCTGCTAACATTAAGATTTTAGGGGTGGTCGTAGACGGTGGTCTCACTTTTGATGATCACGTTTCATTAGTAATACGTCGCAGTTATGCAACTCTTGGGGGGTTGTCCAAACTCGCAAAACGGCTACCAAAAGAAGTGAAGAAATTGATAGTCGAGACGCTTGTGTTCCCACACTTGTCATACTGTTTATCTGCTTGGACTGGATGTGGCAAGACGCAGCGACGTCGCGTTCAAAAAGTGATTAACCATTGTGCACAGGTCGTATTTGGTGTTCGTAGATCGACACATGTGACACAGCTGTTAAACGAGCTAAAATTGCCAAGTGTCGACCAACTGATCAGCGAATGTGACCTGTCGAGAATGCACTTTCTTCTGAACTCCCCCCACGCACCAGTCAGCCTGTGCGAGAGTTTTGTATATCGCGGGGAGATTTCTGGAAGGGATACTCGAGCTGTGCAGGCAGGCGCGTTGCAGTTACCCCGGGTTCGCACCGAGCACGCGAGACGTTACTTTAACTACCGCGCAACCAAGCAGTGGAATTTGGCTCCTGCTCATGTTAAAGATACCCGCACAGCAGCGGGATGCCGGAAGTGTGCGAGAAATTGGATTTTAACCGATACAACAGCGTTAAATGTGTATATGTTCTTTTATATTTAGGTTTTAGGAGCCTTTACAGCTTTTTATCCTTGGCGAATGTATGTAGGTATGTGTGTGTATGTTTGTGTGTGTGTGCGGGTGTGGGCAACGGGCGTGTCTGTGTGTATTGTAATGACGCTAGACTGGAAGAGCCATGAATTGTGGAAGTCCTAGGAAATAAATGATGATGATGAATAGGAAGCAATTGAATATTTCCCCATTGACTTATAATGGGGAGGTCACGGAATTGACCCGACCTTAGATCACCCATATACAAAAATCCGAGATACACGAATTGTAGGTACTATTACCCTTATGCAATCCTGTAAGTACCAAATCGATCGGCCAAAAACTGTGACTTTGGTAGAACCGCACACTTTTTTGGAGGTGGGGTCACGTGACCTGGCCTGGTGACCTGACCTGAGATGATCCGTGGTCAAGAATTTTACAATATGTGGGCAATTGATGTCTTAACAGCAGTGCCAAAAACAGCGGCGCTGCGTGTAGCCGTTTTTTGCTATCCTTGAAAACCCTTAGCTGTCTAAACGCACGGCGCGGGAAATCCGGACAGTCGATTCCCCCGGGGGCGGGCCGGGGTGCTAGTGCATTTTCAATGGAGGTCCACTGTCAGGAGAGCGGATTTCACTGTCCTGGGACCCCACCCCTTTAACTCGAAAAATTAAAAGAGCTAGAAAGACGCAGATTTGTATTTTAAAGCTCCCGACCAGCACATTCGAAGGTACTTTATATGTTTTTTCCTCAAGTCAATATTGAGGTCACCAGAGGTCATCAAAGGTCAGATTTCCAAGTTTTAGGACTTCGCTCCAGAACCCATCACAGGAACCAAAGATATCTAGGAACAAACGGAATAATGCAATGGAAAGCTCTTGAAAAATGCTATTGCCAAAATGCCCTCAAATTTGAGCTCAGGTCAAAAGTTTAGGCTCCAGAGGACCTCAGGCTCATCAAATGTCAAAACGGCTTTTTAAAGAAAACGTTTATCACGAATAGCTTTTTTTACCTAATAACGACAAGGCAATAATTTTGACGCCATCGTGCTTGTCTCGTCAACACGCCTCGCCTCATATTAGTGTTGACCAGGTCAGGTCAACTTACAAATGTGACCTCAGGTCAAGGTCAAGTGGTGGTGACTTAAGTAGGTCATGTTGCATATGGGAAGACGTGCTGCGACGAGATAAACACATTGGTGTCAGTTTAACTTCTCTATCGGCATTATGTCGAGAGTTATTGACATACAACGGTTGGTGACCTCGGATGACCTCGGCTGAGCCTGTGGGGGTCACTGAACAAAAATGGACCTAGGTCATCAAGAATGTTCTATAATAACATGATCCCGAAGGAATTAGACTGCTATCTTGCGTCTCCTTCGAATAGGAAGCATTTGAATATTTCACCTTTGACTTATAATGGGGAGGTCACGATATTAAACCGACCTTAGGTCGCTGATATTAAACATCCAAGATAAGCGAAGTGTAGATATATGTGACCTTATGAAATCCTGTAAGTATAAAACCGATCATTCCAAAACTGTGACTGGTACGACCACACGTTTTTTTTGGAGGTGGGGTCACTTGACCTGGTCTGGTGACCTGACCTAAGATGACCTGATTATGTTTTTTACATAATGTGGACAATTGATGCACAAACAGCTGCGCCAAAAATGGCGGCGCTGCGCCTCGCTGTTTTTCTGCTATCCGCGAAAAACCTGAGGGGGCATCTAGTCTGCCCCCTCCGAGCACGGCGCTGGTTAAAATATAGGGATGATGTGAGCATGCAGCGAGAGAGAGTATTCATGTAAAGTAAAAAATGACCGCAGCTGTGCTGGGTCATTTTTGTATGTGCCACTTTTGGTCGGGGCCACTCAAAGCACTTTTACCACCCCTGCTCCCAAGTGGCGTTCTTAGAGGTAAAAAACGTTCTCAGCACTAAGGAAGCAGCGCAGGCGTACCTACTAGTGGTACCAATCGGTACAATCATTTTCGGAATTCCGAATTTGTCCGAAGACCGGTTCGGTTTTCGGACGGACATAAGCATATTTCTTTGGACCAAGACCGGGGGGCCTGACCAAGACCGGGCCCCTATCAGGAACGGGCCCGTGCTATCAAGATTTTACAAAGACCAGGCTCTCGTCCTGACCGGGCCCCATATCACGCCTTTGCCAGCACCGGGTCCCTGCCTCGATTGGGCCTGACCAAGACCGGGCCCCTACCCGGAACGGGCCTGTGTCACTAGAACGGGCCAGTATCAAGAATTTGCAAGGATCGGCCCCTGCTGTGAACGGGCCTTGGTTTTGACCGGGCCCCATATCACGCCTTTGCCAGCACCGGGCCCCTGCCTCGATCGGGCCTGATCAAGACCGGGCCCCTACCAGGAACGGGCCGTGTCACCAGAACGTGCCCGTATCAAGAATTTGCAAGGACCGGGCCCTGTTGTGACGGGGCCCTCGTCCTGACCGGGCCCCATATCACGCCTTTGATAGCACCGGGCCCATGGCTCGATCGGGTCTGACTAAGAACGGGCCCGTATAAATAAATTGCAATGACCAGGCCCTGTTGTGACGGGGCCCTCGACCTGACCGGGCCCAATATCACGCCTCTGCCAGAACCGGAGCCCTGCCTTGATCGGGCCCCTACCAGGAACGGGCCCCTACCAGTGACGGGCCCGTATACAAAAACAAATGCAAGGAGCGGTACCCTCTTGTGACCGGGCCCTGGTCCTGACCGGGCCCTCGTCCTGACCGGGCTCATATCACGTCTTTGTCAGCACCGGGCCCCTGCCTTGATCGGGCCTGACCAAGACCAGGTCCCTACCAGAAACGGGCCCGTATCAAGAATATGCAAGGACCGGGCCCTGTTGTGATCGGGCCTCATATCACGTCTTTTCCAGCACCGGGCCCCTGCCTCGATCAGGCCTGACAAAGACCGAGCCCCTGTCAGGTATGGGGCCAGAATACGGGTTGACACCCCCCCCCCCCCCCCCCCCCCCGCCCCTTGCGTGCGCCACTGCCAACTTGCCTCGGGATACTCCCGCTACTTGCTGTGTCAGTAGTACCTAGAGACAAGGGCGTTGCCACCGGGGGATGCCCCCCCCCCCCCCCCCCCCCAGGATCGCTCCAGCCGGATTCCGCCCCCCCCCCCCCCAGATTCGCAGGATTATAACATTAGCCCAATGGGCTGGCTCCAAAGCCATGGCTGCCCCCCCCCCCCCACTCAAAATTTTGTGGCGACGCCACTGTCTAGAGAGGCAACTTGTTGACTAAGTTAGCGTACTTTCCGCCTCTAAAAAGCTGAGCGACTTATATATGCGCATTACTACTAAGTTGCAGTGGCATGGCTGTTAACTAACCACAGTCCACACAGGCACGTAGTCAGGATTTCGTCCAGGGGGGGGGGGGGGGCGGCGCCTCGAAAGGGCCCCT
The DNA here is from genome assembly GCA_036785665.1 of Chirona hameri. Lineage (NCBI taxonomy): Eukaryota > Metazoa > Arthropoda > Thecostraca > Balanomorpha > Balanidae > Chirona > Chirona hameri. Next base: position 89,628 of record JAXIVJ010001803.1, read on the forward strand.
TTCCCGAGTGTTGAAAGGGCCCCTTCCCAAGCGTTGAAAGGGCCAAACAAAACGGATGAAAAAGAACGTTCAAGGATGGAGAATGCAGTATGGCAGGTATGACATGGGCCATACCAACTTTTAGGAGCTGGAGTTAGTAAACTGAGGTGTCTGCCATTTCAACTTTAGAACCAGCGACACCAGTTTGGAATCAGCTATACCAACTTCGAATATTTGTTTTAGGCCCAAGCCCTGGCACCCTTTATGGGAGATAATCACCTTTTGATTTTGTTAGCAACAATTTATTTGGCTACCGTTATGGTATTAAAATGTTGTTATCTAAATTTAAGAATTAAAGGGAGTGTGCCTACTCACATCGCTTATTTGGGGTTATTGACACTGGTCTATAGAACATAATTTTCTGCATTGACCCATGACTTCGTTTCTCCAGATTCGCCCTAGTTGCTGAGATATTCCAAAGACTCCAGGAACTTGCTGGGAGCAAAAAGTTATCGGGTAGACTTCAGAGGGCTTCCGCTACTAGAAGCACTGCAAGTATCGATTAAACTGCTAGCATATTGTTAGGGCCAGCCAATAGCAATTCAACAAAACAGCTCGTGCACGCTGATAGCAGCAACCGAACAGAAACTGGACGGTCATCATGTTTTTCAATGATGGCCGTTTCGATGATCGTCGATGGACATATTTTGAAGAAGATATCAATTTAGAGCTAAGAAAATTGCACATAATAAAGTTCACAGTGGCAAGAACGTGCTGTGGAAAACTTGTCTTTCTATCTTGCATGATGTGACCGTAATTGTATTGTCTTATGTGCGCCGTTTTACATAACATCACCATAGTGGCGATCGTTTTATAGATATCGAAATAAAAAATAAGAAGAAAAAACAATATAAGTGAAAATTCAACTAAAGGGGCTCCAGATGTGAATTTCATCATATACAACAATCAAACCAATAGATACTTACGGTATGCAAAATATTTCTGACATTCCAAAACAGTAGGCACACTCCCTTTAAATACAATTATTCCCTAATTCAAAGTTTGAAGTTTGGGAAAATTTATGATCGGTATTTTCCCTCCACTATTGGAACGCGCAACATTGGCCTGACTTGTTTGTCCATAGCTCCCGACATAATGAAGATAGCGAAATAAAACAGACATCAATGTGTTTGTCTCGTCAAGACACGTCTTCCCATATGCAACATGCCCTACTTGGGTCACCACTTGACCTTGATCTGAGGTCAAATTTTTAAGTTAATTTAATAAGGTCACCATGTATATTATGAAATGCGCCTTGACCAGATAAACACAATGACGTAAACAGTTTTCCGTTATCTTTATTACATAAAAGGTTAATAGCGAAAAACGATTTAGCAAAAAAATGTATTTTTTTCTTTTTTGACCTCTGGAGCCTAAAATATTTACTTCAGGTCAAATTTGAAGACACCATAGCGATTGCAAATTTCACTAGCTTGCGTTTGCTTTTTTCCGTTTGTTTCTAACTAGCATAGTTTCTGAGATATATGGGAATTTCTGGAGCAATGTCCTAAAACAGGAAAAACTGGAAAATTTGACCTTTGATGACCTCTGGGGACCTCAATTTTGACCTGACCTAAAACAATACTGAAATACTTTCGATAGAACATGTATCAAGACATTAAATTCCGTTTTCCGCTTTTCGCGTAGCGTAGTTTTCGAGATCTCAGGGGGGGCGGAAATCAACCCCCCCTGCAGTTCGTGTTCGGCGCAAAGCCCCTGCAGTGCGCGGGTTAATAGCTCAGGGACTAAGGCACTTGTAGCGTCGTGACAAAAACAATCGACGCAAGAGGTGGCTCTCTAACTGAAACTTTTGGTCCCATCACTGTCAGGTGCGTCGTTTGTTCGTGGCGCCGCGTGCAAAAACGGACGATTCCTCCATTGACAATACACTAATTTAGCGAAAACGCCGCGTACGAAATTTTCGACCAAACATTGTTGCATACCTGGCTGATATTTCGGCAACCACAAGTCGCACCGACAAGCCGAAAACACAGATGTGCAGAGGAAGAAGCGGCACGGAATATCCACTGTCGGTCCATCAGTGGCGCGTTGCACGTGCAAAGTTAATCGCTAAACAGCTGCAATTTAGGCTTTTATCAAGTCTAACACGATTCAAATCAGTGCTCGGAACCAATGGGACGTCAAGTAATGAAACTCTGCCAATGTGTCGGCCTATGTACCGTCTCTAAACTGCATGTACAAATTAATGTTCTAAAGCAATATTTCAGTTCTAAAATCCGCCTGTAACATACCCATTGCCAGTTTTTCCAACGTCAATTTTGCAAACCGCCGTACCGTCAACAAACAAACTGAGCTAAGCGATAACAATCACATGGCTGGAAAGCGTAGGAAAAATCATCTAATAGCCACCCAAAATGTATTCATATATACAAACTATATGCAAGAAATATATACAAATATATATATAAAAAAATGTCGCGCCGGTCCAAATCACTCTCGACCGGAGAATGAGTTTCGGTTACTATGTAGACCGCCCGCCGCTGCCGCCGCCACCGCCTGGCGGCCGCCGGTTACTGTATCGAAAATAAGCCTTGACTACCATCAGCCGATCTAGATTAGTGCTAGGGTCCCAGACTTAGGCGCAGAGGGGCCCGGTTCGAATCCCGGCGACGGCGAAGTGCTTTTTCGTGACGAACGAATCCGACTTGATCGGATTGAATTGGACGCGCCCGACACGCCTGACTCCGCCCCAACACCGCCCCGACACTGCCCCAACACCGCCCGCGCCCACCGCTCACGCCCACCGCCCCGACACCGCCCCGACACCACCCCGACACCACCCCTACACCGCCCCGACACCGCCCACGCCCACCGCCCACTGCCCACGCCCGTGTACGAAAAAGCCGTGTACGAAATTATGGACCAAACATTGTTGCATACCTGACTGATATTTCGGCAACCACAAGTCGTACCGACAAGCCGAAAAAACATTGGTAATGTGCAGAGGAAGAATCGGCACACGATATGCACTGTCGGTCCATCTGCGGCGCTTTGCATGTGCAAAGTTAATCACTAAAAAGCTGCAATTGAGGGTTTTATAAAGACTTCCACGATTCAAATCAGTGCTCGGAACCAATGGGACGTGAAGTGATGAAACTTTGCCAATGTGTAGGCCTAAATGTGTCTCTAAAATGCATGTAAAAAAGGAACGTTCTAAAGAAACATTGCAGTGCTAAAATCCGACTGTAACATACCCATTACCAATGTTTTCCAACGTCAATTAGGCAAACCGCCGTACCGTCAAAAAAACAATGTGTTCTAAGCGACACAAATCACATGGCATTCAAGAAAGTGCATTCAAAATCATCTAATACCCACCCAAAATGTATTCATATATAAACACATGTAGCTTACAATAGCCCGTTTACATAGCAGTTTGGAAACAGTGGAACATTGTCTACTAATAGTGGAGCATGAAGGTTTCTTTCACCATCACATGATCACGATTACGGCGCCAGTGCGTCAATTTGCCGTCTGCTGTTGTGTATCACATTGGTCGTATAGTTGTTGCAGCTCAGGTATTGCCTTTGTTGGTGTTGCTTCCGTGGTATTATACAGAATTCACGGCAGCTGCTGGTCGCGAAAATAAGTGCCCGCTAACTTGGCTAAAATAAGCTCCTCCCACGTTTCGAGCTGCATGACTTACTAAAAAAAGTTAAGTTTACATAGCAGTTTGGATCAAGGTGCACGACACAGAGGGTCATTTTTAGGCACCACTAGCACTTCCTAGATGCCTGAGGCATGTGCTATGCGGCATGCGAACATATGTACGACAAAATACTAATGACAGCGCCGGCATATTGGTGGAACATTGTGTTATTGGTGGTGTTGTTGTATGGTACCGGTATGATACTTTCTGAAGATCTTGCAGCTCTAGTTCTTATTCGCAAAAAGGCGGCAACTGCCGGCGGTAAAAAGTAAATCGGTTGCGCACATGGAAGCGTAGCAGTCTTTGCAAAAGCGTAGGAAAAATCATCTAATAGCCACCCAAAATGTATTCATATATACAAACTATATGCAAGAAATATATACAAATATATACAACAAAAAAAAAATGTCGCGCCGGTCCAAATCACTCTCGACCGGAGAATGAGTTTCGGTTACTATGTAGACCGCCGCTGCCGCCGCCACAAAAGAAAAATATCGACATTGTGACCAAATGAAGGTCACAATGTCGGAAGAAAAAATACTCCGCCCTGGATGTTTGGGCTGTTAACAGTACTTATAAAACACGATTTCGAATGAAAAGGAACCAAGATCACTCTTACACCATGTTTGAGCAAATTCGATCAAATCTCAGTCTGGTGTAGTGGTGATATATGCAAACGAGCTTAATGGAAGATGTTCCACAATTAGTGGACAATGTTCCACTATTTTGAAATTGCTATGTAAACGGGGCTAATGACAGGTTCCCCAAAACGCTACAAGAACTATGTCGCGCCGTCTGGTCCAATTCACACGCGACCGGAGAATGAGTCTCGGTTGCTATGGAGACCACCGTTGCCGCCGCCACTGGCTGGTTAGTGTATCGAAAATAAGCATTCACTGCCATCAGCCGATCTAGGTGAGTGCTATGGTGACCTTGGCGCGAAGCGGCCCGGTTCGAATCCCGGCGTCAGTGAATTGCTTTTTCGTCACGAACGAATCTTAGGCTGACCTGATCGGATTGAATTGGACGCACCCGACACACCCGACACCGCCCCGCCACCACCCCGCTAACGCCCCGACACCACACCGCCACCGCCCTGCCACCGCCCCGACACCACCCTGCCACCGCCCCGCCACCGCCCCGACACCACCCCGCCACTGCTCTGAGCCACCGCCTACGCCTACCGCCCACGCTCACCGCCCACCGCCCACCACCCACGCGCAGCCTCCCCCACCGCCCACGCCCACCGCCCACGCCCACCGCCCACCGCCCACGCCCACGCCCACCGCCACCCGCACCACGCCCACCGCCCACCGCCCACCGCCCACCGCCCACCGCCCACCGCCCACCGCCCCCCACCGCCCACCGCCCACCCCCGACCCCACCGCCCACCGCCCACCGCCCACCGCCCCACCGCACACACCGCCCCACCGCCCACCGCCCACCGCCCACCGCCACGCCCACCGCCCCACCGCCCGACGCCGCCACCGCCCCACCGCTCACCGCCCACCGCCCCCGCCACCGCCCACCGCCCACCGACCCACCGCCCACCGCCCACCGCCCACCGCCCAGCACGCACCACCGCACACGCACACCGCACACCCGACACACGCACACCGCACACCGTCCTACCGCCCACCGCCACGCCCCAACGCCCATCGCCCACCGCCCACCGCCCACCGCCCACCCCTCCCCGCACCGCCCACCGCCCACCGCCCACCACCCACCACGACATCCCCACCGCCCACCACCCACCGCTCACCGCCCACCGTCCACGCCCAACGCCCACCGCCCACCGCCCACCGCCCACCGTCCAACGTACCGCCACCGCCCCGACACTGCCCCGACACCACCCTACCACCGCTCACGCCCACCGCCCACGCCTACCGCCCACGCCCACCGCTCACCGACCCCACCGCCCACGCCCACCGCCCACGCCCACCGCCCACACCCACCACTCACGGCCACCGCCCACACCCACCGCCCACCACACACGCAAAGCGCCAGCCGCCCATCGCCCAACCGCCACCACCGCCACCCGCCTCACCGCTCACCGCTCCACGCTCACCGTCCACCGCCACCGCCCACCGCCCACCGCCCACCGCCCACCGCCCACCGCCCACCTCCCACCGCCCACCGCCCACCGCCCACCGCCCACCGCCCACCGCCCACCGCCCACCGCCCACCGCCCACCGCCCACCGCCCACCGCCCACCGCCCACCGCCCACCGCCCACCGCCCACCGCCCACCGCCCACCGCCCACGCCCAACGCCCACTGCCTACCGCCCACCGCCCAACGCACCACCACCGCCCCGACACGGCCTGCCACCGCCCCGCCACCGCCCCGCCACCGCCCCGCACCGCCCCGCCACCGCCCCGCCACCGCCCTGCCACGTCCCCGCCACCGTTCACCCCGCCACCGTTCACCTCGCCACCGCCACGACATCGCTCCGCCACCGCCCCACCACCGCTCCGCCACCGCCCCGCCACCGCCCGCCACCACCCCGCCACCGCCCCGCTACCGCTCCGCCAACACCCCGACACCGCCCCGCCACCGCCCGCCACCGCCCGTCACCGCCCGCAATCGCCCGCCACCTCCGCCACGTCCACCACGTCCATCATGCTCGCCTGCTATATAAATTAGCTGGCTATATCAATTGCAGGCTATATTAATTGCAGGCCATATACATTACACCCATCTAGTCCTCTAATATAAAAGGAGTAGTGTTTACGCGCTCAGGCTTAGCCTATTGTCCACTTTGCTCAGGCTTCGCCTATTGTCGACTTTCTTCAACACTACGCCTATGGACATTCCTGCTGACGCCGCTTGCCTCACCTGTTGTCTTATGGCAGAATCGTAATAGCTCAGGGACTAAGGCACTTGGAGCGTCGTGACAAAAACCAATCGACTTGACTGGTGGCACGCATTCGGAAACTTTGAGTCCCATTATCGTCGGTTGCGTCGTTTGTGTGTGGCGTTGCGTGTAAAAACGGCCGATTCCTCCATTGACAATACACTATTTATCGAAAACGCCGTGTACGAAATTATCGACCAAACATTGTTGCATACCTGGCTGATATTTCGGTAACCACAAGTCGCAACGCCAAGCCGAAAACACAGATGTGCAGAGGAAGAAGCGGGACACAATATCCACTGCCGGTCCATCTGCGGCGCGTTGCATGTGCACATTTAATCGCTAAAAAGCTGCAATTTAGGTTTGTATCAAGTTTTCCACGATTCAAATCAGTGCTCGGAACCAATAAGATGTAAAGTGATGAAACTTTGCCAATGTGTAGGCCTATGCACCGTCTCTAAAATGCATGTAAAAATTAACGTTCTAAAGAAATATTTCACTGCTAAAATCCGCCTGTAACATACCCATTACCAATGGTTTCCAACGTTAATTATGAAAACCGCCGTACCGTCAAAACAAAATGTGTTTAAAGCGACAAAAATCACATGGCCGGAAAGTGCATTCAAAATCATCTAATACCCACCCAAAATGTATTCATATATAACAACACGTAGCTTACAATGACAGGTTCCCTAAAACGCTGCAAGAACTATGTCGTGCCGTCTGGTCCAATTCACACGCGACCGGAGAATGAGTCCCGGTTGCTATGGAGACCACCGTTGCCGCCGCCACCGCCTGGCGGCCGCTGGTTACTGTATCGAAAATAAGCATTCACTACCATCAGCCGATCTAGGTGAGTGGCGCGAAGCGACCCGCCACCGCCCCGCCACCGCCAAGCCACCGACCCGCCACCGCCCTGCCACCTCCCCGCCACCATTGACCCCGCCACCGCCCCGCCACCACCCCGCCACCGCCCCGCCACCGCCCCACCACCGCTCCACCACCGCCCCGCCACCGCCCTGCCACCGCCCCGCCACCACGCCGCCACCACCCCGCCACCGTCCCGCCAATGCCCCGCCACCGCCCCGCCACCGCCCTGCCACCGCCCCGCTACCGCCCCGCCAACGCCCCGACACCGCCCCGCCACCGCCCGCCACCTCCGCCACGTCCACCACGTCCACCACGCTCGCCTGCTATATAAATTAGCTGGCTATATCAATTGCAGGCTATATTAATTTCAGGTCATATGCATTACACCCATCTCTAGTATCATATTAATAGGTATATGGTTCATGATAATTCTGATGATATATAGGTTTGTATGACGCGCATGATTTAGATGGGAGATATTGCCCGCTGAAAATGAGAGTTTTGCACGACATTGCAAAGTTGCCCGAGGCGTAGTTAACTCGAAAATTATTCGAAGGACGAGGCTGAAAATTCCATAGCGTGCATCTACGGCCCAGATAACATACAACACTTAATTTGATCGAAACCTGAGATGTAGATTGTTATTTCGAGACATTTTTGTTCGATCTGTCCTGGAATGCCCCAGCTACCCCTGCTATGATATATTTCAAAAACGTATTCAGCATGGATTGTAGATAGTTATTCAACCATTGAAATTATACCAAGCATGCTGCTATATCACTCATTTATATCAATTCCAGCGGCTCAAAGGAACTAAAGTCTAAAACTGATTGCTGTTTGAACACAGCATTTGATGGATGTACCCATGACATCACGATATTCGCTACCTTGGCCGAATAGTATCTAGGGCCTTGAATGAATGGTGAATGAATGGATGAACTTGACATTCAATCATAGGAGAAGCCAATATTGTGTACCAACTTTTAGCTGCCATATCATAATTGTATTTTCTACAAAGTAATTAAGTACCTACATCTTTAAGTACAAAGAAAGGACTCAACGATATAGGGTTGAAAATGACATGCATTTTGAGCTAAGAATATTTTTTTGAAAGTTTCATATCCTTTGGAACGAATTAAGCAAAACAAGCAAGCCTGCTTTCTTGGGGGGGGACGTCCCCCCTGATGTTTGAACAAGGGGGATGCGCCCCCCCCCCCCCGGTGATTGACATATAAGTATGGCTGTAATAGGAGCTGACTTCGGCCGTTTCGAGCATCATGGTGCCCTCGCTCTTCCCTGTAAACTTTCCTCTCTGGGAGGACAGATCGTTGGCTCCAGTCTGATGAGTCATCGTACAAGGCACACTCTGTCGATTGTCATGCCACTGGGTATCTGTTGTTGCATTCGTTTGACTACTGGTCTCCCCTGATTTATTCTCGGAATTATAAAGTTGTTACGAGCGAGCGCGAAGCGCTCGTGGTGTATGGGAAAAATCTGATTATGAGCGGCCCGACCCGACCAGGCCCGGCCCGTGGCGACGCTTTTGAGAAGCTCACATCTCGGCAACCGCACGTCCGATTGACAAGCGGACTTATATGCTTAGCAGCCCCATCTAACCTACCCTGTTTGAGACCAGTGTCGACTCATGTGAGTGACTACCACTGCGCGTGGCGCGTGCCACGTGAGGGGTGTTGCAAATAATTTTATCGCAATAACTCCGCAACGGCTGGGCAGATTATGTGCAAATTTCGTGTGTGGTTATGGACCCCTCAGACGCCACTTTTACACAACTCAAAGGGTGGGGTGACTGCACGTGCGCACGTGCACACCCCTATTATATATCTCGGTAACGGCTGAGCCGATTGTGTTCAAATTTGGTGTGTGGTTAGGGACCTCTCATCCGCCAGTCTCCCACAAGTCAGGGGTGGGTGCCTCTACACGTGCGCAAGTGCACACACCTATTCTGTATCTCAGGAACGGCTGAGCCGGTTGTGTTAAAATTTGATGTGTGGTTAGGGACCTCTCAGCCGCTGCCTTTCCACAAGTCAGGGGTGGAATGGCTTTGCACGTGCGCACGTGCACACGCCTACTCTATATCTCTGGAAAGGCTGAGCCGATTGTGTTCAAATTTGGTGTGTGGTTAGGGACTTCTCATCCCCTACTTTCCCACAAGTCAAATGTGGGTGCCTCTGCACGTGCGCACCCTTTTGTGTATCTCAGAAACTGCTTGCCTGATCGAGTTAAAATTCCCCATACATTTCCTTCGCGCTCGCTCGTTCATCGCCAACTACGGCGCCTTACTGGTATATCGCTTGTCCATCCTGCCGGGGACATCTTGCCCGGAAAACTTACGATCACACGTTATAATAACACTGACACATTATATAGGGATATGGGTCATCTCACAATTTCTCACCATCCCCGCAGAGGCTATACCATGATAGCCGACAGCTTCCCCGGTTAGTCATCTGAGCATCCGGTGATGCAGGGCCCGGTTCTTTCCCGGTTAGTGATCCCAGCATCCGGTGATGCGGGACCCGGTGCTTCCCCGGTTAGTCATCTGAGCATCCGGTGATGCAGGGCCCGGTTCTTTCCCGGTTAGTGATCCCAGCATCCGGTGATGCGGGACCCGGTGCTTCCCCGGTTAGTCATCTGAGCATCCGGTGATGCAGGGCCCGGTTCTTTCCCGGTTAGTGATCCCAGCATCCGTGATACTGGACCCGGAAAAATGAATGCTGGGCTGAAACTGACCGTTCCTCGCTTGCCATCCCGGCAGAGGCATGAGGTATGATAGCCGACAGCTTTCCCGGTTAGTCATCCGATCATCCGGTGATGCTGGACCCAGTGCTTTCCCCATACCCGTGTTCGATTCCCTATATCCGTGTTCATTGTTATCCCGTCTCCCGTACACTCTTTGTCTCTCGCTTTGGTTCCACAAGTGTCGTTATCGTTAGAAGCCTGGCTCCAAGCAAATGTCTGTATGACCGTGGGACGTTACACACGGTGCTTCAAGCCACAATCCCGGCTTCAAAATACTCTCATTTGAACGTTGAGAGCCGACTCTACTTACAAGTCGCGATGAATACGTGCTGCCCTGTTCCTGTGTCTGGCGCGGGCCATTCTCCGCGCCTGGTAATTTGGTTCCGAAAACTATAATATTATCCATGATCAACGTTCAATAGCACGACTTAATTTGAAACGCATCGCAAAAGTTAACCTGCTTACGGCTCGCCTGCAAGTATGACTGAGTAGCTTATAGTTCCGAAAACTACAATATTTTCAATTATTAATGTTTAATAGCACGAATCAACTTGAAACGCATCACAAAAAGTTAACTTTTGTATGGCTTGACCTACACGGAAGACTAGGTAAAATATTTTACCATCAGTAAAAATAGTGACTGAATCATTCAGTTCAAAACTGAATCGTGATTGAATAATTCCAATCATTTGAATTAACGACGGCTCCCACTTTTTAAACCAGGTGGTCTCTGCTTAATCTAATTTTTCCCCGGTTACTATGCAATTCATATACAGCAAACTTCGTAACTTTCAAATTATAAGGGACGAAAGGGAGACCAGCGTCGATGTCATGTATATCGTCACAATAGTCTACATCATTGGAAATAAGTCTTCAGAAAGGTCAATATTACGTCGTACGTCTGCGTCACACACTTCCGAATCTGAATTAGTGCGTATGTCAGAATATCGTCACCATTGTACCTATCTGTTTCATGCACAGATAATGTTTGGTGGACAATGCTAATGAGCGAATCAGATACTGATAACAGCGAATGTCTGCAATGTGTCTTTTAACCCTCGCCCTACGGGAGCTTGTTTCACCTTCGCCTTCCTGACAGCCCCCCCCCCCTGTTAACTTCCAAACCAAGCAAATTAGAGCAATGCGGTAAGAACCAGCATGTTGCCTGTCATGAGAGAAATCTAACAGTATGCGATTTTTGGGTTTAAAGTCAACATGTGACCTTGCAGGTCAAATGAATGACCTCGGATTTAACACGTTTTTTGCTCACAGTCAGACCTTTCCACAGCGATTTTGCTCTTCAGAAAACCTCAAAATGAGAAATTGATAAATGTAAATAAAAAGGCATGTTCCTAGACCAGTTTTGGCTCAGAAATACAAAAAGGTAATTATTTGTTCGTATCTTGTCTAAAAATGTCCAAAAACGTTATTAAAAAATGACGTCGTCAGTTTCTTACACTTAGGAAGCCATCACTCAGTCAAAAATGAAGATATTGCTTTGAAATTTGGTATGGGTATTGTCCATACTCAGTTCTCTCACAAATATTCCGGTTTTTCTAATATATTTGAAAATTTTGATTTTGTGTTGTTTTTTAAAATCAGTTTTATTTTATTTTAGGGGGTCAAAAACTCAATTTTTTGCAAATCCGAGATTGCCATTTTAAAGAGAATGACATTTTGTATCTTCGGTGAACTGCGTTTGCAATTTGCTTTAAAACTTTGTTTTCTACGATTTTTCAAATATTTCTCATTTTTTTACCGACATGACGTCATCAAAACATTATTATCTCTTAAACTACTTTACCAATTGCAATTGAATTTGTACAGCCTACGTATAATTGTTGCAAACTCAGCTACCAAAAATGTCAGCAAAATTCACTTGATGTGTCAAAAGTTATTCAAGAAAAACCTCAGGGGGGAGGGCTGTCAGCCCCCCCCCCCCTCGTAGGGCGAGGGTTAACACGGCGAACTCACAAGAACTCGTACGTAATTTAAACTTGGGCTAGTGAGTAATTGCTAGCAATTCATTTGACGTCTCTTAGTGTGGACTTCCATATTATTAACATTGCGTTGTATAGCTACGTTATAACATTACGTTAGTAGCACGCACCTTACGTATATGACCAGTTATAGGACAAGTCTTAAATCCGTACACCTATAGTAAAACATAAATAGACAAATACCGATAAATTCCAGCAATTGCTAGTGAAAATTCGACAACTGTTATGTTTGAATTTAAATATCATTCGCATTATGTACATTGTATTGCTACGTTATAACATTACGTTAATGCAATACATAACATAAATTAACAATAACCTTACGTTAATGTCATATAACGTAAGTGAACAAGTATATGACAAGTTGTAAGTCCCTGAACCTAAAGTGTGAAAACGTCTGAAATGTGCCTTCAACTTGGCAAAAATCTTTCCATTATAGGAATATATTTGTAATTCTTACGAACATCTATATCACAGTTTTGTTCTTGTTAAACATTGTTAACATCTCCAAATAAAAGCCAATAAGTCAATTTATGGTTGAGTAATCTGAATAACTTGTGAATAAACAAGGCATATTTGTGGTGACGGTAATAAACATTTGGTATATTTTTATATAAGTAGAACTGATATTTACGGGATCTTTAACTCTCAACATTATAAAGTTCTTCCAAGAAGGTAGCATTTTTTCTGAACATCGTTTTCCTTTAATGTCTGTGAAATGCAACTTACTGATTTTTTAACTGGTTAACTTCTAGTTAACATCTTTAGACAAGAACAAATTAATAAAGATGCGTTAAGTAATTCTGAATCCCTGGCGAATGAACGAAACATATTCTGTTTATCGATAATAATACAACTTAGTATCTTTGTACTCCACGAGATTTTACGGGAACATTAACTTCTGACAATTGTACAATTATTTAAGGAATGTAATAGCAATCTTTCAAGAATTTGGAATCCAAATTCTAGCATCCAGAATACGTTACGAGACCCATATTTAATTCCTGTAATATATTCTACGCTGTGTCCCAGGTAGGCAGCGGTAAGACAATGTTTCGTTAAATGATATTTAACTCAAGTTTGTTTGGGAAGCTAGCTTACAATTTCGTTAATCTCCAAGGCAAGGTTCGTCTAGCCGATCAGGCTTAGAACAATCCCACTTCTGACACCAATATGATTTAACGTTTGCACAACGGTCAGGATGGCAAGGTATGTAATATGGAAATGTGGCAGAAGGCCGTTAGATAAGCCGTATGTGAGCGTAGGGCTCTGCATTCGCGGAAGGCGAATGCCTATGGTATCAAGTTCAGTTGGCTGTGAGTGCTACGCGTGTAGAAGTGTCAAATTAACATATATACCGTCGACCTTCGCTGTTTTAACCATTCCCCGTTCAATTAAAGTGTAGTGATTCCACATATGAGTATACTGTAACGAAGGGTATTTCAACTGACGTTACCGGGGTTAGTTCCACACAGCTACATGTCTAGACTTCGCCCAACACTCGCTCTTGATCCTTACTCTCATCCAGCTACACAACTACACACTGTTATACTTTGATCCCCATTCGAACTGGAGTTGAGAGAACAGTCGCACTCGAGTTGAGAGAACAGTCGCCCTCGAGTTGAGAGAACGTGACTCTAATAAGGGCCTGGTGTTAGGTCTTTTCGGATCGGAAAGGTCTGACTGTGACACAACGGTGTTCCGGTCTGAGGGCTGATACGAGAAAACACGCTGTAACCCGCTGACTTGGCTTTGCCAGGGCAACAGAGTCTGGGCAAATACATCTGATGTAAACCAAGTTAAAGAGCTTAACTTGAAACGGGGATTATAACTTCGAAAATGGCGGTTAAGGCAGTCTTGAAATGGGCGTTGAGATTAACTGAGATTTGGGTAAAGTCCTTGTTCTCCTACGCGGGGGAGTAGAGCGATTGTATGGCGAACCATACCTCCTGCTGTTCATACTTACATTGCCAGAGTGTTGGAGGGCTGGTGTTGGCCAGGAGCTCACTGCTGAGACAGCCCCTATGGTCTCTCAGTCACCTATTATATACTGGTGATATATCGATCGTAGGGGAGGGGAGGAGTGTAATATGGCCCGCGCGGCTGCTCCATATCGTTGATGGCAGAGACCGAAAACCCATAAGCCGCAGCTTCAGGCACCCTCGCGATGACAGAGACTGAAAGAACAATGCCATCACCGCAGCTGTGGACATACTCGCGCTCGCGCAGACCAAGACAGAAAAGCCCAATCAGCCGTCATGACAAACACTTCGTTGGATGATATAGCTGAAGAGACACCTGCTGTCGGCGGCACCGACGGGTCCTGTCCTGTTTGTTAAGGCGGGGACGATGGAGATGGACGGAAGTTTGATGTTTCGGAGAGGCTCCCAGTTTTGTGAATAGGATGTACGATAGAGTGTTTCCAGGACACGGGAAATTCACAGGTCACAGGACCCGTCGGTGCCGCCAACAGCAGGTGTCTCTTCAGCTATCTCCTCCAACGAAGTGTTAGTCATGGCGGCTGATTGGGCTTTTCTGTCTTGGTCTGCGCGAGCGCGAGTATGTCCACAGCTGCGGTGATGGCCTTGTTGTTTCAGTCTCTGTCATTGCGAGGGTGCCTGCAGCTGCGGCTTATGGGTTTTTCGGTCTCTGCCATCAACGATATGGAGCAGCCGCGTCGTCCCGTGACTGGCGTTCCACGAAGAGACACCTGCTGTCGGCGGCACCGATGAGTCCTTTCACCACCCGGGTCACATCCCGTTGCTGGCGTTCTTCGAAGAGACACCTGCAGCTGTGGCGCTGCCCGGCAGCGGCGCTCGAATTAATATAACTTCGATGCATATCTCTATATCTGTATTGCCCATGATTGTCGTTCTTCACCGGGCTGCTGCGGCTGCGCGCCGTGTCACGTCGGCCATGACTATTCCGTCGTCACCGACGGAACCTGTCGTCGCCTGGGTCCCGTCCCGTGACTGGCGTGTTTCCACGTGTGCTGCCGCGGCTTGGAATGGTAGGGTTTCTGCGCACCGTTAAATCATGATTATCATAGTACGGTCTGATGGCGAACCCTGATTCTTATCAGTACACGAAGGGCTGACAACACGACGGGAGTAACTTGAGTCAATTGATTTAATTTGCATACAAGTCTGCTCCGTGCCGCATGCCAGCGCCCTCCGTCTGTGCCGGCTCATAGCCGCGGGCGGTGTCCTGCTCTGCGACACAGTCTAACACCTGGGCGCTCGGCCGAGCCGAGAGATGCTCGGCCGGCGCCTGGTAACAGCACCAGTCAAGGTTACCACATCATTAAAGGGAATGTTTTACCTTTCCGAAAGTTGTCAAATATATGCTGGTTGTAGCAGAAAATATGAAGTAAGTGCTGCTGAAAATGATGGTGATATTTTTCACTCAAAAAGTCACTTAACTTTATACAAATTAAGTTTGTATATTTGATTTGATGATGAGGGCAAGAAGTCCGCGCAGAGAGCTACGCCTGAGGCCACACCCGACGAGCTAAACGAGTATTTCGTCGGGATGGGGCCTCGTGTCGCGGGTGAGGTTCGGGACAGGGGGGAGCCCCTTCAGCTTCCCTGTAGACTCCTGAGGGTTGGCGCTTGTGCTTTCACTCTGGAGCCTGTTTCTCTCGACTTGCTTCGTTCTATCCTCTTTTCTATGAAAAATCCAGAAGCCTGTGGTTCTGACGGCATCTGCATCCGGGTTTTGA
This sequence comes from Chirona hameri, assembly GCA_036785665.1. NCBI lineage: Eukaryota > Metazoa > Arthropoda > Thecostraca > Balanomorpha > Balanidae > Chirona > Chirona hameri. The sequence goes on from JAXIVJ010001803.1 coordinate 105,543, forward strand.
AACTTCGTTTTGACGTCATCGGTCATGTCTTCCTCCATATCATCAACACCTGTCACAACCTGTGAATTGCCCGTGTCCTGGAAACACTATCGTACACCCTATTCACAAATCCGGGAGCCTCTCCGAAACATCAAACTTCCGTCCCATCTCCATCGTCCCGCCTTAACAAAGCTAGTAGAGAAAGTTGTGCAGCGGCAACTGTACACTTATGTCTAACAATTATCTTTTTTCCTCTTCCCAGCACGATTTTCGCTCAAATCACTCCACCGAAACCGCGCTTCTTACCGTATCCGATTTTTTTTTTGGGGTGGGGGGTGGGGTGGGAGTTGTTCTCGCCCACCCCTTAGTCCAGCCTATAGCTATATGCCGCCGCGGGTGGGGAGGAGAACCACTCCCCTCCGGGGCGGGGAACCAAATGACTTGCGCCAGTAGCCAGACTCGAACCCGGAACCCTTGGATTCCGAGTCAGACGCTCTACCAACTGAGCCACCCGGCCCCCTCCCCGTATCCGATCATATCCTTTCCGCCACCGACCGCCAGGACATCACCCTCCTCTGTCTCATTGATCTGTCAAAATGCTTTGACGTGATCGACCACGCAAAGCTCCTTTCCAAAATTCAAACATATTCTATCGATCCTACCTGGTTTTACTCTTACCTACTGGCCACACTCAATCTGTTTGTACAGCTGACAGGTGTGGAAACCGTCACCTTTTCCGATCCCTATCCAATCCTATCGGTGTCTTCCAAGGATCCTCACTTGGCCTGCTCCTATTCCAGATTTTCGCCAACGATCTTTCCCTGTTCGCACCACAGGCGCACGTGGTGCAATACGCTAACGATACCCAAATTCTGGTCTCGGGCAAAACAGATCCCTCCCTCAGCTCATTGCTACCATGGAACAGGCTTTATCCTCTAGCGATGCCTGGTTCCATTCCCATGGTTTGAAAGTAAATACCGGGAAAACAGAACTCATGGTCTGTGGTTCCCGTCAAAATTTCGCGGCATGGCCCCGACCACTAATCGGTTCCGCGAGGACACAGTGCGTGAGAGCCCAATGGTGAGGAACCTTGGCGTACTGTTCGACAAGAACCTCTCGTGGGACTCACACGTATCTGCCCTCGTCAAAACATGTAACGGTATCCTCATCGGTCTGACCCACGTGCGTCCTCAGATCCCTTCGTCACTTCTTCCTATCATAGTCGACGCCCTTGTCATCTCGCACGTCCCATACTGTTTGACGGTGTTCGGCAACGGCTCAGAGAAAAACATGCAGCGCCTCCAAAGGATTCTCAATTTTGGCTTGCGCGCTGTCTCTGGCCGACGTACATTTGATCACATATCGGACGTGCGAGATGAACTGGGCTGGTTCGCCGCCCGGCAGCTGTACGAACTTCAATCCCTCAATCTTCTTCACAAAATGCGCACCACCGGGGAACCACAGACTCTCGCTTCCCAGCTTTCGACAAACTCTGAGTTTCGATCTAGAATCACACGCCAGGACGCTGATTTGGCCCTCCCGCGCGTGAGAACCGAAGCCGGCAAGAGACGCTTTTTATACAGTGTAGCGCAGCGCTACAACGCGTTGCCGCCGGACCTGCATGAGGCGTCTTTACCATCTTGTAAATGTCAGCTCGGTGATCTTTTACATGGTGTATGATAGGTGTCGTGTATGTTTATGTCGGTCGCTGTGTGAGTGTGTGTATGACCATGGAGTGTATTTTAATTTCTAGAATGAATGTTGCTGAGTGTCGTTTTTAACATGTCTCTACCTTTTAATCATGACGCGACATTCAGAATAGTCATTTTATGCATCGGAGAGTGTTTTTACTGTCAATACATACATACAAGGTCACCACATCATTAAAGGGAATGTTTTACCTTTCCGAAAGCTGTCAAATATACGCTGGTTGTAGTAGAAAATATGAAGTAAGTGCTGCTGAAAACGATGGTGATATTATTTCACTCAAAAAGTCACTTATCTTTATACAAATTAAGTTTGTATATTTGGGCGAATGACGTCATTATTGAGCAATGGAGCTGATTGGCTGACAAAGTGGGGTTGGCTGAAAAAGTGGCTGTCAGCCAATCAGCGGCTGCACCAGCCTGGAGTCATTTTGCAAATGGTAAATTAAATTGCTTAAAAACGGTTACGTTTTGGGAGAAATGGCCTTTGTAATTTAAACATTGCAATAACGGCCCAAGATAATGGCTATCTCAATTTAAAACAAATACAGAGGTGAAACATTCCCTTCAAAGGGAAAAGTTCACCTTTAACATGGAGTTTTGAATTGAGAAAGCAGATTTGTAGAGCAGATCGAAAAATGGGTCGTGGTGAAATAATTACCTCGGTACGCTAAGTGATTCGACACAGGACTAGTGGGTTTCTGTTTTGGGTCCGCTAAACTTTCTGTTTCGGGACCGCGAAACTTCACAACGGTTGTTTACGTTACAAACAGCCTGCGTATATATGCCTAAAGTCTGTCATTATTCTGTGCAGTAGCTTCCATATACAAGCTACCATATGCATGACGTCATATATTATCATTAATTTTGTTAAGGCCATGAAGAAGAAAAGAGAAACATGCCTATTTTTCGACGGATATCCATCTATCGTCCAAACAAATATCATATTTGTTTTCTTCAGCTGAAAATATCCCGTATAGACAAATTTCAATACTTTTTTCAAGGTGACCTACTCCCTTTAATGCTGAAAACGAATATTGGCTAAACGCCTCTGGCAATCGAAAAAATACGGTTTTCTAAATATTTAGTGTTCCTGTTACTGATTTTTGCTGTTCTCGTTTTTTTTAATAGAAATGTCAGCAGACAACTGTTGCATCAAGACATTCATTAGGTACTGACATTTCCCTGAAAGTGCTATTACGGACAATATTTTTACCATTTTACAGTTATAGTGTCTCTTCCACCGAGGTTGAAATACTTCTGTCACCCACCGTTGGTAAGCATGTTAATATTCTCTGTCCTGTCCCGCCGTATCGTGCCTCAGGTTCCCAGCTCCGCTGATGCAGGCGCGGGCGTGGCTGATCGCCCTCTTCATGACTGTCGGCGTGGTGGGTAACCTGCTCACCATAGTGGCCGTGAGCCGCTGTCCCCGGCTCCAGAATGCCACCACCGCCTTCATCGTCAAGTGAGACTGTACCACAGTACACAGTAACACTGTAACGTGTCGGAGCACGCAGTATCACGCAGTTATCACTCAGAATCACTCTACCCTCTACCCGTGTGTGCGACTATGTGAGCAAGCACGAACGCACGAACGCACACTCACACGTGCACGTATACGACACTTATGATGAGTAAGTTGTTGTGCCTGCGTCGTCAGTGGCGGATCCACAGGGGGGGGGGGGGGGGGTATGGGTGATGGGCCCATGGCTTCCTTCAGCTTCAAATGGGCCAATATCCCGAGGGGCTCCATAACCGATCGAAGTGACTCGAAATGATTTCACTTCGTTGTCAAACAAGTCGCAAACAAATGTGTCCACTCTGACCTCCAGAGGGCCCAACCCGGCTTGACAGAGTCCAATTCTGGTCAGTAAAGCCCCATTTTAGCATGTGAAAGGCATATTTTGAACTAAAGGGGTCCATGCTAGCCTACATTTGTCTTCAAGGTAAAACAATCCCACCTAGCCTTGATGGGCCACTAAGGCCTGAGGGGGCCGCCAAGGCCTGCGAGCTCTCTTTGCTATGTGGCCCTCTCCTTGACTGAATCCTGGACCCCACTGGCCTGTGTAACTTTACTTTTGAAATAAAGGTGAAAAATTGTCGGTCCTGATGTTCTGTGTTACAGTCTGGGCGTGTCGGACCTGATGTTCTGTGTTACAGTCTGGGCGTGTCGGACCTGATTTTCTGTGTTACAGTCTGGGCGTGTCGGACCTGATGTTCTGTGTTACAGTCTGGGCGTGTCGGGCCTGATGTTTTGTGTTACAGTCTGGGCGTGTCGGACCTGATGTTCTGTGTTACAGTCTAGGCGTGTCGGACCTGATGTTCTGTGTTACAGTCTGGGCGTGTCGGTCCTGATGTTCTGTTTCACAATCTGGGCGTGTCGGACCTGATGTTCTGTGTTACAGTCTGGGCGTGTCGGACCTGATGTTCTGTTTCACAATCTGGGCGTGTCGGACCTGATGTTCTGTGTTACAATCTGGGCGTGTCGGACCTGATGTTCTGTGTTACAGTCTGGGCGTGTCGGACCTGATGTTCTGTTTCACAATCTGGGCGTGTCGGACCTGATGTTCTGTGTTACAGTCTAGGCGTGTCGGACCTGATGTTCTGTTTCACAATCTGGGCGTGTCGGATCTGATGTTCTGTGTTACAGTCTGGACGTGTCGGACCTGATGTTCTGTGTTACAGTCTGGGCGTGTCGGACCTGATGTTCTGTGTTACAGTCTGGGCGTGTCGGACCTGATGTTCTGTGTTACAGTCTGGACGTGTTATACCTGATGTTCTGTATTACAGTCTGGGCGTGTCGGACCTGATGTTCTGTTTCACAATCTGGGCGTGTCGGATCTGATGTTCTGTGTTACAGTCTGGACGTGTCGGACTTGATGTTCTGTGTTACAGTCTGGGTGTGTCGGACCTGATGTTCTGTGTTACAGTCTGTGCGTGTCGGACCTGATGTTCTGTATTACAGTCTGGGCGTGTCGGACCTGATGTTCTGTGTTACAGTCTGGGCGTGTCGGACCTGATGTTCTGTTTCACAATCTGGACGTGTCGGACCTGATGTTCTGTGTTACAGTCTGGGCGTGTCGGACCTGATGTTCTGTGTTACAGTCTGGGCGTGTCGGTCCTGATGTTCTGTGTTACAGTCTGGGCGTGTCGGACCTGATGTTCTGTGTTACAGTCTGGGCGTGTCGGACCTGATGTTCTGTGTTACAGTCTGGGCGTGTCGGACCTGATGTTCTGTGTTACAGTCTGGGCGTGTCGGACCTGATGTTCTGTGGTACAGTCTGGGCGTGTCGGACCTGATGTTCTGTGTTACAGTCTGGGTGTGTCGGACCTGATGTTCTGTGTTACAGTCTGGGCGTGTCGGACCTGATGTTCTGTGTTACAGTCTGGGCGTGTCGGACCTGATTTTCTGTGTTACAGTCCGGGCGTGTTGAACCTGATGTTCTGGTGTTACAGTCTGGGCGTGTCGGACCTGATTTTCTGTGTTACAGTCTGGGCGTGTCGGACCTGATGTTCTGTGTTACAGTCTGGGTGTGTCGGACCTGATGTTTTGTGTTACAGTCTGGGCGTGTCGGACCTGATGTTCTGTGTTACAGTCTGGGCGTGCGGACCTGATGTTTTGTGTTACAGTCTGGGCGTGTCGGACCTGATGTTCTGTGTTACAGTATGGGCGTGTCGGACCTGATGTTCTGTTTCACAATCTGGGCGTGTCGGACCTGATGTTCTGTGTTACAGTCTGGGCGTGTCGGACCTGATGTTCTGTTTCACAGTCTGGGCGTGTCGGACCTGATTTTCTGTGTTACAGTCTGGGCGTGTCGGACCTGATGTTCTGTGTTACAGTCTGGGCGTGTCGGACCTGATGTTCTGTGTCACAATCTGGGCGTGTCGGACCTGATGTTCTGTGTTACAGTATGGGCGTGTCGGACCTGATGTTCTGTTTCACAATCTGGGCGTGTCGGACCTGATGTTCTGTGCTACAGTCTGGGCGTGTCGGACCTGATGTTCTGTGTTACAGTCTGGGCGTGTCGGACCTGATGTTCTGTTTCACAATCTGGGCGTGTCGGACCTGATGTTCTGTGTTACAGTCTGGGCGTGTCGGACCTGATGTTCTGTGTTACAGTATGGGCGTGTCGGACCTAATGTTCTGTGTTACAGTCTGGGCGTGTCGGACCTGATGTTCTGTGTTACAGTCTGGGCGTGTCGGACCTGATGTTCTGTGTTACAGTCTGGGCGTGTCGCACCTGATGTTCTGTGTTACAGTCTGGGCGTGTCGGACCTGATGTTTTGTGTTACAGTCTGGGCGTGTCGGACCTGATGTTCTGTGTTACAGTCTGGGCGTGTCGGACCTGATTTTCTGTGGTACAGTCTGGGCGTGTCGGACCTGATGTTCTGTGTTACAGTCTGGGCGTGTCGGACCTGATTTTCTGTGTTACAGTCTGGGCGTGTCGGACCTGATGTTCTATGTTACAGTCTGGGCGTGTCGGACCCGATGTTCTGTGTTACAGTCTGGGCGTGTCGGACCTAATGTTCTGTGTTACAGTCTGGGCGTGTCGGACCTGATGTTCTGTGTTACAGTCTGGGCGTGTCGGACCTGATATTGTGTTACAGTCTGGGCGTGTCGGACCTGATGTTCTGTGTTACAGTCTGGGCGTGTCGAACCTGATGTTCTGTGTTACAGTCTGGGCGTGTCGGACCTGATTTTCTGTGTTACAGTCTGGGCGTGTCGGACCTGATGTTCTGTGTTACAGTCTGGGCGTGTCGGGCCTGATGTTTTGTGTTACAGTCTGGGCGTGTCGGACCTGATGTTCTGTGTTACAGTCTGGGCGTGTCGGACCTGATGTTCTGTGTTACAGTCTGGGCGTGTCGGTCCTGATGTTCTGTTTCACAATCTGGGCGTGTCGGACCTGATGTTCTGTGTTACAGTCTGGGCGTGTCGGACCTGATGTTCTGTTTCACAATCTGGGCGTGTCGGACCTGATGTTCTGTGTTACAATCTGGGCGTGTCGGACCTGATGTTCTGTGTTACAGTCTGGGCGTGTCGGACCTGATGTTCTGTTTCACAATCTGGGCGTGTCGGACCTGATGTTCTGTGTTACAGTCTAGGCGTGTCGGACCTGATGTTCTGTTTCACAATCTGGGCGTGTCGGATCTGATGTTCTGTGTTACAGTCTGGACGTGTCGGACCTGATGTTCTGTGTTACAGTCTGGGCGTGTCGGACCTGATGTTCTGTGTTACAGTCTGGGCGTGTCGGACCTGATGTTCTGTGTTACAGTCTGGACGTGTTAGACCTGATGTTCTGTATTACAGTCTGGGCGTGTCGGACCTGATGTTCTGTTTCACAATCTGGGCGTGTCGGATCTGATGTTCTGTGTTACAGTCTGGACGTGTCGGACCTGATGTTCTGTGTTACAGTCTGGGTGTGTCGGACCTGATGTTCTGTGTTACAGTCTGGGCGTGTCGGACCTGATGTTCTGTATTACAGTCTGGGCGTGTCGGACCTGATGTTCTGTGTTACAGTCTGGGCGTGTCGGACCTGATGTTCTGTTTCACAATCTGGACGTGTCGGACCTGATGTTCTGTGTTACAGTCTGGGCGTGTCGGACCTGATGTTCTGTGTTACAGTCTGGGCGTGTCGGTCCTGATGTTCTGTGTTACAGTCTGGGCGTGTCGGACCTGATGTTCTGTGTTACAGTCTGGGCGTGTCGGACCTGATGTTCTGTGTTACAGTCTGGGCGTGTCGGACCTGATGTTCTGTGTTACAGTCTGGGCGTGTCGGACCTGATGTTCTGTGGTACAGTCTGGGCGTGTCGGACCTGATGTTCTGTGTTACAGTCTGGGTGTGTCGGACCTGATGTTCTGTGTTACAGTCTGGGCGTGTCGGACCTGATGTTCTGTGTTACAGTCTGGGCGTGTCGGACCTGATTTTCTGTGTTACAGTCTGGGCGTGTTGAACCTGATGTTCTGGTGTTACAGTCTGGGCGTGTCGGACCTGATTTTCTGTGTTACAGTCTGGGCATGTCGGACCTGATGTTCTGTGTTACAGTCTGGGCGTGTCGGACCTGATGTTTTGTGTTACAGTCTGGGCGTGTCGGACCTGATGTTCTGTGTTACAGTCTGGGCGTGCGGACCTGATGTTTTGTGTTACAGTCTGGGCGTGTCGGACCTGATGTTCTGTGTTACAGTATGGGCGTGTCGGACCTGATGTTCTGTTTCACAATCTGGGCGTGTCGGACCTGATGTTCTGTGTTACAGTCTGGGCGTGTCGGACCTGATGTTCTGTTTCACAGTCTGAGCGTGTCGGACCTGATTTTCTGTGTTACAGTCTGGGCGTGTCGGACCTGATGTTCTGTGTTTCAGTCTGGGCGTGTCGGACCTGATGTTCTGTGTCACAATCTGGGCGTGTCGGACCTGATGTTCTGTGTTACAGTATGGGCGTGTCGGACCTGATGTTCTGTTTCACAATCTGGGCGTGTCGGACCTGATGTTCTGTGCTACAGTCTGGGCGTGTCGGACCTGATGTTCTGTGTTACAGTCTGGGCGTGTCGGACCTGATGTTCTGTTTCACAATCTGGGCGTGTCGGACCTGATGTTCTGTGTTACAGTCTGGGCGTGTCGGACCTGATGTTCTGTGTTACAGTATGGGCGTGTCGGACCTAATGTTCTGTGTTACAGTCTGGGCGTGTCGGACCTGATGTTCTGTGTTACAGTCTGGGCGTGTCGGACCTGATGTTCTGTGTTACAGTCTGGGCGTGTCGGACCTGATGTTCTGTGTTACAGTCTGGGCGTGTCGGACCTGATGTTTTGTGTTACAGTCTGGGCGTGTCGGACCTGATGTTCTATGTTACAGTCTGGGCGTGTCGGACCCGATGTTCTGTGTTACAGTCTGGGCGTGTCGGACCTAATGTTCTGTGTTACAGTCTGGGCGTGTCGGACCTGATGTTCTGTGTTACAGTCTGGGCGTGTCGGACCTGATATTGTGTTACAGTCTGGGCGTGTCGGACCTGATGTTCTGTGTCACAATCTGGGCGTGTCGGACCTGATGTTCTGTGGTACAATCTGGGCGTGTCGGACCTGATGTTCTGTGGTACAATATGGGCGTGTCGGACCTGATGTTCTATGTTACAGTCTGGGCGTGTCGGACCTGATGTTCTGTGTTACAGTCTGGGCGTGTCGGACCTGATGTTCTGTGTTACAGTCTGGGCGTGTCGGACCTGATATTGTGTTACAGTCTGGGCGTGTCGGACATGATGTTCTGTGTTACAGTCTGGGCGTGTCGGACCTGATGTTCTGTGTTACAGTCTGGGCGTGTCGGACCTGATATTGTGTTACAGTCTGGGCGTGTCGGACCTGATGTTCTGTGTTACAGTCTGGACGTGTCGGACCTGATGTTCTGTGTTACAGTCTGGGCGTGTCGGACCTGATGTTCTGTGTTACAGTCTGGGCGTGTCGGACCTAATGTTCTGTGTTACAATCTGGACGTGTCGGACCTGATGTTCTGTGTTACAGTCTGGGCGTGTCGGACCTGATGTTCTGTGTTACAGTCTGGGCGTGTCGGACCTGATGTTCTGTGTTACAGTCTGGGCGTGTCGGACCTGATGTTCTGTGTTACAGTCTGGGCGTGTCGGACCTGATGTTCTGTGTTACAATATGGGCGTGTCGGACCTGATGTCGTGTGTTACAATATGGGCGTGTCGGACCTGATGTTTTGTGTTACAGTCTGGGCGTGTCGGACCTGATGTTCTGTGTTACAGTCTGGGCGTGTCGGACCTGATGGTCTGTGTTACAGTCTGGGCGTGTCGGACCTGATGTTCTGTGTTACAATATGGGCGTGTCGGACCTGATGTTCTGTGTTACAATAGGGGCGTGTCGGACCTGATGTTCTGTGTTACAATATGGGCGTACCGGGCCTGAAGTTCTGTGTTACAGTCTGGGCGTGTCGAACCTGATGTTCTGTGTTACAGTCTGGGCGTGTCGGACCTGATGTTTTGTGTTACAGTCTGGGCGTGTCGGACCTGATGTTCTGTGTCACAATCTGGGCGTGTCGGACCTGATGTTCTGTGGTACAATCTGGGCGTGTCGGACCTGATGTTCTGTGGTACAATATGGGCGTGTCGAACCTGATGTTCTGTGTTACAGTCTGGGCGTGGCGGATCTGATGTTCTATGTTACAGTCTGGGCGTGTCGGACCTGATGTTCTGTGTTACAGTCTGGGCGTGTCGGACCTGATGTTCTGTGTTACAGTCTGGGCGTGTCGGACCTGATGTTCTGTGTTACAGTCTGGGCGTGTCGGACCTGATGTTCTGTGTCACAATCTGGGCGTGTCGAACCTGATGTTCTGTGTTACAGTCTGGGCGTGTCGGACCTGATGTTCTATGTTACAGTCTGGGCGTGTCGGACCTGATGTTCTGTGTTACAGTCTGGGCGTGTCGGACCTGATGTTCTGTGTTACAGTCTGGGCGTGTCGGACCTGATGTTCTGTGTTACAATCTGGACGTGTCGGACCTGATGTTCTGTGTCACAATCTGGGCGTGTCGGACCTGATGTTCTGTGTTGCAGTCTGGGCGTGTCGGACCTGATGTTCTGTGTTACAGTCTGGGCGTGTCGGACCTGATTTTCTGTGTTACAGTCTGGGCGTGTCGGACCTGATGTTCTGTGTTACAGTCTGGGCGTGTCGGACCTGATGTTCTGTGGTACAGTCTGGGCGTGTCGGACCTGATGTTCTGTGTTACAGTCTGGGCGTGTCGGACCTGATTTTCTGTGTTACAGTCTGGGCGTGTCGGACCTGATGTTCTATGTTACAGTCTGGGCGTGTCGGACCCGATGTTCTGTGTTACAGTCTGGGCGTGTCGGACCTAATGTTCTGTGTTACAGTCTGGGCGTGTCGGACCTGATGTTCTGTGTTACAGTCTGGGCGTGTCGGACCTGATATTGTGTTACAGTCTGGGCGTGTCGGACCTGATGTTCTGTGTTACAGTCTGGGCGTGTCGAACCTGATGTTCTGTGTTACAGTCTGGGCGTGTCGGACCTGATGTTCTGTGTTACAGTCTGGGCGTGTCGGTCCTGATGTTCTGTGTTACAGTCTGGGCGTGTCGAACCTGATGTTCTGTGTTACAGTCTGGGCGTGTCGGACCTGATGTTCTGTGTTACAGTCTGGGCGTGTCGGTCCTGATGTTCTGTGTTACAGTCTGGGCGTGTCGAACCTGATGTTCTGTGTTACAGTCTGGGCGTGTCGGACCTGATGTTTTGTGTTACAGTCTGGGCGTGTCGGACCTGATGTTCTGTGTTACAGTCTGGGCGTGTCGGACCTGATGTTTTGTGTTACAGTCTGGGCGTGTCGGACCTGATTTTCTGTGTTACAGTCTGGGCGTGTCGGACCTGATGTTCTGTGTCACAATCTGGGCGTGTCGGACCTGATGTTCTGTGGTACAATCTGGGCGTGTCGGACCTGATGTTCTGTGGTACAATATGGGCGTGTCGGACCTGATGTTCTATGTTACAGTCTGGGCGTGTCGGACCTGATGTTCTGTGTTACAGTCTGGGCGTGTCGGACCTGATGTTCTGTGTTACAGTCTGGGCGTGTCGGACCTGATATTGTGTTACAGTCTGGGCGTGTCGGACATGATGTTCTGTGTTACAGTCTGGGCGTGTCGGACCTGATGTTCTGTGTTACAGTCTGGGCGTGTCGGACCTGATATTGTGTTACAGTCTGGGCGTGTCGGACCTGATGTTCTGTGTTACAGTCTGGACGTGTCGGACCTGATGTTCTGTGTTACAGTCTGGGCGTGTCGGACCTGATGTTCTGTGTTACAGTCTGGGCGTGTCGGACCTAATGTTCTGTGTTACAATCTGGACGTGTCGGACCTGATGTTCTGTGTTACAGTCTGGGCGTGTCGGACCTGATGTTCTGTGTTACAGTCTGGGCGTGTCGGACCTGATGTTCTGTGTTACAGTCTGGGCGTGTCGGACCTGATGTTCTGTGTTACAGTCTGGGCGTGTCGGACCTGATGTTCTGTGTTACAATATGGGCGTGTCGGACCTGATGTCGTGTGTTACAATATGGGCGTGTCGGACCTGATGTTTTGTGTTACAGTCTGGGCGTGTCGGACCTGATGTTCTGTGTTACAGTCTGGGCGTGTCGGACCTGATGGTCTGTGTTACAGTCTGGGCGTGTCGGACCTGATGTTCTGTGTTACAATATGGGCGTGTCGGACCTGATGTTCTGTGTTACAATAGGGGCGTGTCGGACCTGATGTTCTGTGTTACAATATGGGCGTACCGGGCCTGAAGTTCTGTGTTACAGTCTGGGCGTGTCGAACCTGATGTTCTGTGTTACAGTCTGGGCGTGTCGGACCTGATGTTTTGTGTTACAGTCTGGGCGTGTCGGACCTGATGTTCTGTGTCACAATCTGGGCGTGTCGGACCTGATGTTCTGTGGTACAATCTGGGCGTGTCGGACCTGATGTTCTGTGGTACAATATGGGCGTGTCGAACCTGATGTTCTGTGTTACAGTCTGGGCGTGGCGGATCTGATGTTCTATGTTACAGTCTGGGCGTGTCGGACCTGATGTTCTGTGTTACAGTCTGGGCGTGTCGGACCTGATGTTCTGTGTTACAGTCTGGGCGTGTCGGACCTGATGTTCTGTGTTACAGTCTGGGCGTGTCGGACCTGATGTTCTGTGTCACAATCTGGGCGTGTCGAACCTGATGTTCTGTGTTACAGTCTGGGCGTGTCGGACCTGATGTTCTATGTTACAGTCTGGGCGTGTCGGACCTGATGTTCTGTGTTACAGTCTGGGCGTGTCGGACCTGATGTTCTGTGTTACAGTCTGGGCGTGTCGGACCTGATGTTCTGTGTTACAATCTGGACGTGTCGGACCTGATGTTCTGTGTCACAATCTGGGCGTGTCGGACCTGATGTTCTGTGTTACAGTCTGGGCGTGTCGGACCTGATGTTCTGTGTTACAGTCTGGGCGTGTCGGACCTGATTTTCTGTGTTACAGTCTGGGCGTGTCGGACCTGATGTTCTGTGTTACAGTCTGGGCGTGTCGGACCTGATGTTCTGTGTTACAGTCTGGGCGTGTCGGACCTGATGTTCTGTGTTACAGTCTGGACGTGTAGGACCTGATGTTCTGTGTTACAGTCTGGGCGTGTCGGACCTGATGTTCTGTGTCACAATCTGGGCGTGTCGGACCCGATGTTCTGTGTCACAATCTGGGCGTGTCGGATCTGATGTTCTGTGTTACAGTCTGGACGTGTCGGACCTGATGTTCTGTGTTACAGTCTGGGCGTGTCGGACCTGATGTTCTGTGTTACAGTCTGGGCGTGTTGGACCTGATGTTCTGGTGTTACAGTCTGGGCGTGTCGGACCTGATGTTCTGTGTTACAGTCTGGGCGTGTCGGACCTGATGTTCTGTGTTACAGTCTGGGCGTGTCGGACCTGATGTTCTGTGTTACAGTCTGGGCGTGTCGGACCTGATGTTCTGTGTTACAGTCTGGGCGTGTCGGACCTGATGTTCTGTGTTACAGTCTGAGCGTGTCGGACCTGATGTTCTGTTTTACAGTCTGGGCGTGTCGGACCTGATGTTCTGTGTTACAGTCTGGGCGTGTCGGACCTGATATTGTGTTACAGTCTGGGCGTGTCGGACCTGATGTTCTGTGTCACAATCTGGGCGTGTCGGATCTGATATTCTGTGTTACAGTCTGGACGTGTCGGACCTGATGTTCTGTGTTACAGTCTGGGCGTGTCGGACCTGATGTTCTGTGTTACAGTCTGGGCGTGTCGGACCTGATGTTCTGTGTTACAGTCTAGGCGTGTCGGACCTGATTTTCTGTGTTACAGTCTGGGCGTGTCGGACCTGATGTTCTGTGTTACAGTCTGGGCGTGTCGGACCTGATGTTCTGTGTTACAGTCTGGGCGTGTCGGACCTGATTTTCTGTGTTACAGTCTGGGCGTGTCGGACCTGATGTTCTGTGTTACAGTCTGGGCGTGTCGGACCTGATTTTCTGTGTTACAGTCTGGGCGTGTCGGACCTGATGTTCTGTGTTACAGTCTGGGCGTGTCGGACCTGATGTTCTGTCTGATTGTCATGCCCCCGGAGATCTTCAGCTTCTCCGAGGTGGCCTGGCTACACGGGGACGGCGCACTCTGCGTACTGCAGACGTTCTTCGAATACATCTGCGTTGCCGGCTCTCTTTTCTCCATATGCCTGGTAGGCTCAGGGATGTTGGTGAAGAAAAAAAAAACACGAAAAGACCAGAGTATGATCAATAATTGTCATTTGCTCATGCTAAATTCACTTATAAATGCAAACAAGTAGACATTGTTTCGTCCACGGGATGGGCTTGTAATGTAATTACAGGGAATGGCGAATGATGGTAATGGTAAAAATATATTTGTTTTTGTTAGCACTTAAGGCGGCCGCACACTAGGCCATTCAGCCGCGAGGGCGGCGCGTTTTTCCGCGGCGGAAAATTGAGACGGAATAGCCCAGTATGCGGCCGCCTTAAGATTTATATTTGTAGCACTTGTCTTATGTTATATTAGGTGTATTTGGCCAAAGTTTTAAGTATAAAAATAATAGTAAGATGCTGCAATAGATTTGACGACACAGAATATGAAACGTGTATATGATACAGACAGAGCGGTCATGTTCTTCTGCACCAAACCTCACTTGTTCAATGGCCTGCAGCTGTATTTAATGACACCGCAAAATAGGCGGTTATAGGCAACTGGTATAAATACAAATCGGAATACGAAATCGAGATAGTAGGTATTTAATAGAGATACAACAACTCAGGATTACATGAAGTGCTCACACGTGATTTTTTTCGTCGCCAGCAGTGAAATGAAATGTGGTTCACTCTCTTCAAAATACGAAATATCCGTGACGGTAAAAAATGTACTGTACTACCGTGCGTTATCTTTAGAAGTTTCGGAGGCATGTTTGTATAAGCTTAGTGTTGTCGTTCATGAGAACCATTGCCATTTGAAGACTTTGTCCTTAAATGCATCTTTTCTCCTTTTCAGATAACTTTAAACAGGTACGTATATTTTCTGTTTTATTTTTGGTTGTCTGAATGCTCGCCAGTGGAAGAGGAAAAATGGATATGCTAAGCAGCATTTGTGGACCTCCCTGTGAACAGGCAGCAACCAGGAACAACCAGCCCGTTACCAGTATGACCACGGTTACCGGTATGACCACGGTTACCAGTATGACCACGGTTACCAGTATGACCACGGTTACCAGTATGACCACAGTTACCAGTATGACCACGGTTACCAGTATGACCACGGTTACCAGTATGACCACGGCTATTTTTAAATGTAGCAGGGACGTAACCACCGGGGGGGAGGGGGGGGGGGGGGGCGGGCCCCCAGCATCGCTCCGGCCGGAGTCCGGCACCCCAGATTCGCAGGATTTTAACATTACCCTTATGGGATGCCCCTCCCCAACCCCGTAGGGTTGTGGCGACGCCACTACAATGCAGTTTTGTATTTTTAGTTTGACAGGGATAAAAATGGTGCGAAACATTTATCTTTTTTGTCCGAATACCGACCACTTTGTGGGTAACACCTGTCACACTAAACTTAAGTAAAATAAAATAAACACTAAAGTTTGTAATGAAGGAACTACGCGAAAACACGCAACATTCGATAATACACATTTTTTTACAGTATTGGTACGGTCACCGTTAGTTTGCAAGCAATTCTATATCTTTATGGCAATACAATTTTTTTCTTCAAAATAACTTTTCCCGAATCTGGTGGGGAGCATTCCGGCACAACTTGCAATTTTAGCGTGGTGGATCTCGCCGGAGTCGGAAATGCGATGCATTCAGCACATGGGTGGAGTTTTTCAAAAATAAGTTGGTGGGGCAAAATGAAATCCATTAAGATTTTTCGGCGAATCCCGGTAGAACGTCACCAGCGTGTTAACCTGGGAGATCGAGTGACTCAGCGCGCTAAATCCAAAAAGCTGCTAATTGTCTAGTACAATATACCAAAATACACTTTCATGGACATAGGTAATTTGAAATATTTAAATATACTCCAAACCACTACAATCAACATAAACATTAATCCATTTCTGCACACTGTCCATTTTTACACTCCCTAATTTCAGGAAGGAATAGCAGAGTGCATGCCGCCAACAAATCTCATTTTCAAGTTACTTGAAGATAGGCGTAGGAACAGGGGGCAGGGGGCAGCCCTCCCCCCCCCCCCCCCCCCAACATTTTGGATTTTAATATTACGCCTATGGGCGTTGCAAGGAAAGAATCAACTTCAGAATGCCTCGTGCCCCCCCCCCCCCCAACTTGAACATAGTTCCTACGCCCCTGTACTAGAAGCCACAATGCCTTCCATTCCACAAAACATTACCAAGACAGGAAAAGGACAGAAAACCACTGAACTTTACACCAAGGATGGGCACATCTCTGATCAGGAAGGATAGCAGCCTCAACAACATGACATCAACATACCAGACATTCAGGCACTGCAACAGGTTCTTGCTGAAGAAAGCTTATCCCTCCTTGGGTATAGATATCTTCAGGAAGGTTATATCAAAATATGAACAATGATTGGTATGCACTCATCTTACAACAGAGCATATGAGGGATACTTTGTGATTCAACACATACATGTTATGCAACATCAAAAGTCGCTACCAGTGAATGTGTACAGTGTACACTAAATGTAGACTCGTTACATAATTTTAAACAAAGAAATATTGGGCACAATCCTACTTCCTACTATCCTACAATCCTACAATCCTACAATCCTACTTGAACTTTGAAGTAGGTATAACTAACAACGCAACTCTGATAAATAATTTAGCATTTTGATTTGCGAAGCATGAGCAAAGGCGAAAGGTATAATCAAAGGCCGCATCACCTGGCCTTAGTCTTCACATTAACCCAACTCAAAAGGCTGGAGAACTGAAGTTTGTGGAACCATGTGTGATCTCTATATGGAAATATATGCAAGCGGCCAGTAGAAACAACTTTACGAAACATTCACGCAGCATTTGTCTCAACTAAAAAAAGACTTGTGAATGCGTTTGTATAAATATCTTTGTCTTGAAAACTGGGATTTAAATAATTAAAAGAACATTTCACATTACAATAAAAATGTTGGCATTCGCTATTACTTGATTTGTCGTTAAAAATATTATCTTAGATTTGTCTAATGTCTCTTATGATATTAGTTATTAGTCTATTATTAATGTCTAAATGTTGAAAAGTCTTGAAGTTTTTGTGCAATCGACTCACCA